>JABFOV010002927.1:0-18015 GCA_022817685.1 Aradophagus sp. ZL-2020 | reverse complement strand
CTGTACTTTGAGACTTACGCGTGACATGAGTGTAGACGATACAATGTTACATTGGTGATCGGACGTCATGCAGTGCTGTGTATGGATTGTTATTGGTTACTTCTTTTTCTACTGTGTGATTTTTTTTTTTTCAAGAAGAGAGGGGGAAAAGAGGGGGAGGGGGGGTTGGGGGGCGCGGGGAAGGGTAAAAAGAACAGCTCCCCCCCCCCCCCCCCCCCCCCCCCCAAAAAAAAAAAAAAAAAAAAAAAAAAAAACAGGATTAAAGAAAGCACGAAAACATTCGTAAATGAAACCTTGAAACGAGCTTCTTACTGTCAGAATCCGTCTCCCGAACAGAGCACTGTCGTTGATCGGCGCGTCCAAGGTTTCCAAAAGCTAACATAAAAAACACCGAGCACAAAGAACCGTATTCGCACGAATCCTTTCAAGCCATTATCTCTCAATCTTGTGCTTCACACTCGTTGCTCCGAAACGCCGACGTTCTCGCTGTCAAGTCCGAAATGAATCGTCGGGCGTAAAAAGCGGCCGACGACGAAAATGTAGGTTTCCAGAGGCGTCCTCGAAAAGTCTCCGGACCGTGACCCGCCAACAATTACCCCAGTGCACGGAGAAACCAATTGAAAACAATCCTCAATTCTGAATTTAACAACAATTTTAGCCAACACTGTTAAATTTTAGAGACATTTTTGCTGTTTACCATATATGTGTCTTATTCTAAGACACTGGTAGAGAAAATGTCTTGCATTAAGATTTATCTTTCTCAAAACAAGACTAATATTCTGACGACTAATTTAAGACACTTGTATCAAGAAACTGCAAAATAGCTCACGCAAAGTAATCTAAAATCAAAAGACCCTAATCACAGACTTCCAAACTGAATGTAAGACACAGGTATCCTGGGACATAGACACTTTTTGGATTTTCTTACACAACACAAGACACCACGCCTCTTACTTTAAGACACTAGTATTTTGAAACAAGACAATCGTATTTAACATTAAAACAGCGATTGCCTAACGTTAAGACTCCTGCGCTTTAAAGTAATTTAATATGAAATCACCCGAAGAAAACTATCTTGCATTAAGACATCTTTGCAACAACACCAATATTCAAACAGTAAATGTCCCACTCAAATACACTCGTATCTAACATTAAGACATTACAAAGGACAATGGATGTCTAAAATCAAAACCCTACCCATCGACTTCCAATCTACTGTCCAAATCGCAACATTAAAACACTTTTAACAATAGAAGATGGCAAGTGTCTCAAATTCAGACACCAAGAAACGATTCCCGCAAAGGTGTCTCAAATCAAGTCTACATCCACCAACTTCCAATTCGTACCGAGACACTATTCAGATCACTTTTCACCTGGGAACAAGTGTCCAAAAGTCAGACACTTATGGCTCCAAGTGTTTAAAAAAAAATAATAAAAAAAAAACAAGTCACATTTTGGTAGCGGAAAGCACGAAAATCGCAATCGCAACGAGACCCGGCGGTACCCGAGCCATGTCGGAGGGACACTTTCGCTTTCGGTGCGAGCGGTCAAGCACTTTGACAGGTGGTCCAAGACCGGGCCAAGAGCGGACGCCCACGGCGCCCGGCCGTCGTTACGTAGCGCGTCGTACCTTTTCGGAGTAGCGTGCGGCTGGCGAACCGTCATCGGCTGGCGCGCGGCATCGTCCGCACGGGAATGCCGGCGCGCCCGTTCGTACGGCTGACGTGGTTTCGCGCTCGGAACCACGCGAACGCGGCTGCTACGTGCGCTCGCTGGTGCTCGCTGCTACCCACTAGCCCGTGCCATCGCTCGGCGATTGCCGCGTCGATACGGGAAGGCATCTCGCAACGGTGGGGCACCGCCGCTCCGACCAACGGCTCCATCGCGCTTTGCTACGTAACAACCACGCAGAGCTGATTCACGTCCGAGCCGCGATAGGAGAGGAACGCCGATCGGCACCGGTTATGGATGTTATTGAAAGGGAACGTACCTCTCGACCCGTCTTTCCCCCTTCGATTATAGTTGAGGTGACCAGACGTACAACATTAGGCTGCACCGTCGAGCATTTTTAACGACTTTATAACGCGCGAAATTTTTGCATCGAGAAAAAAGTCGTTTGGAAAATTCATATACTTCTTGCTAAAAGTCTTGTACTCTAGAATCATTTAAATATTTGGTACACGATTTTATAGATTGACTACGGTTTTTATGCAAAGTTGGCCATACATTTTTCACGTAAATTGTATGAAATTTTGAAAATTGAATATCGCTTGTTAAGTATAAAATATTATAATTCTTAAAACGACTTTTCTCATAACGGAGCATAATGCTTTCTCCTTTAAATTAAATTTATACAATTTATAATTAATATAGTTAAATTACAATTTTTACTGCTGGCGCATTCGAATAAACCAATTATTATTCAATAAATCGATGATAAATTATTGATTTAGATGATACATCGTTAATTTAACTTTTACGTTCGGTCAAAATTGCCATTCTTGTGGCATTCAACGATTCGGCTTTAACAGTATAACTCATTTCGAAGGTAATATTGAACATCATTACCATTTCACTGTGCTAAGCGGTACATTTTTTCAGATTTTCATGAATTATTCGTCAGTCAAAAATACGTAAATTACACAATGTCTTCGATTTTTGTATCATTATTTGGCAACTACTATTAAATTAAAAACTTAATTAAGCAGAAAATAAATTTTGTCACATTGTGTAATTCGTTTTTTCTTCTCTCCGCTTTTGTACACGCGTTGTCATTTTTCAAACATTGCGCCGACGGTAATGACGGCACTTGGTATTTTTTATCTAAGGCTATAAAGCTACGCTTCACCTATCTCAACAACGGCGCACCTGTAAAATCTAGCGCCGTGTCTTATCACGCTACCAATTATAACGTGAAGAAGTAACGTTATCCGATAACAACAAAATATGCGTTTTTTACCTATACTTCAATTCTTGTTGAAAAATATCGTTTTCGCGTGTACTGAAAAAACCAAATAGTAAAAACAAGTACCAAAGTGGTAAAGTACAATATTTTTACATTACAGTTCATAGCTTTCATTATTAAAATACTATATTTTACCACATGAATCGTAGCTTTTACTCTTCTTTTTTTTGCAACGTGACAATGCATTGCCAACGTTCGGACACAATTCAACAAATGTATTTTAATATAATAAATGATTTATTTCATTAACACGATTCGCTGAATGAAACTTATCAATGGAAGAAAATTCCTTGACCATAATATCATAGTCATCGGATATAGATCTGCCCGTGCCTTGGATGTATAAGCATATATTGCGAAAGTCAGTTCTGTAGATTTTGTAAAGTCACTTCGTATTCACGTGTGTGGGCATTTGAATTACCAATGATTGTAGGTATAAAACAAACGACCGAAGGAAATTCTGTTAACAACAAGACGGTCATCGCCCTAATTGGACATTGGTCGTTTATTATAATTGTAAACTTCTTTTTTTTCAACGTTTCCTTTTACTTTTTGCTACTTTACATTTTAAATCAAGTAATTTCATCGAGTTGAAAGACATTGGAAAAAGGTGAAAAAACATGCGTGAAGAAAATAGTCATTTTTGTGCACCAAATAAAGTTGATAATTATATTGAGTAGACAGTTTTTGATTTAAAAATAATGATAATAATAATGATAATTGTAATAATTATAATAATAATAATGTTGATTGATCAATTAAAGAAATCAAACGTTGACGAAAATTACACTGACAATGATAAGAAATAATTTTAATAAATATTGCAAAATGATTACATTTTTTTTTCTTTTTTGCACTAAAATCAATAAATCTCACTTGATCTCACTATCAATTATAATATCACAGCAAATGTTTTATTACTGTATTTACATTGTATATTTTTAACACACTTGATTTCACTCAACCTCGTTCACTCGCTTACGTTTTTACAACTTGTTCTGCGAACTTTTACAGCTAATATTTACGCAAAATCATTTTATTGTCCTGTAATAAATTAAACTTTTGAAAACCGCGTGAACATTGTTTGTAGAAATGAAAACTTCAGTCGTCGAATTCATATTAAAAAGTTTTGCAGATTTGAAATGAAATGTGCCATTTAAACAAAGTACAAAACAAGCTTCACTACCAGTAAGTGGTCAAATAACTTTAAATAATGAAATCAACAACTAATGTCTTCACATTTGTTTATTAAAAAATACAACAAACTATTTCTTTTTATATATACGATGAATATATAATTTCGCGTATCAAGAAATAAAAATGTCAAATAGTATTTACATAGTATAAAGCAAAAATTGACATAATATTTTCCTAATAACACAAATTTCACAAAATACCTTCAAAATATTAGTTTTCTATTCTCAATACACATAATATTCTAAGAATATTTTAGAATGTATGGACAACATTTGTGCTATTAGGGTGAAGACGATGGAAAATTTAAAATGACAATTTCTAAAATAGATCCAAGTCAAAATAAAAATAGTACAAACATCAATAAAATTGCTCATTTTTTGCACATTCGTCATTCTTGTCTGCGTCCCATCAGAAATTCTAATTGCTGTTATCGCTGTCACAAGTTGATCATGCTATGCAATGCCTTTGTGATAGCAAACAAATTTGTTTTATACAAAAAGTACAACATATTTAATTGACGTACGCTTATCGATATATTTACAAAGAAAAAAGAAAATACTGCAAACACTAATGTTTTCCTTTTTACAATTGTAAAAATTACATGACAAAAGTTATTAAGAATCTTCGTTATATTGCAACTTTTCGTTCAGTTTACAAACATGAAAAGGATACAAATGATTGTTCTTTTTTAGAGCCGGCGATCATTGACCGAAAAATATTTTCATTAACCAAAGGCTTTTAATATTTAATCAAAAATTTAATTACTACAAAGTATATTCATTTTCATAATATATATCGACATACATACATCAACATAGAATGATTAACAAACAATTTAAAGCTGCTTATCTGGGATTTATTAAATATCTGGAAAATTTTATTTCGCCGGCCCTAATCTTTTCATTTAAAATACATCATATTTTAAATGATCAAATTTAGTCTTACTCCTAATAAGGGAGTTATAAACATATATTTTCAAAATAGAAAAAATTGATCATAATAAAAAGACCAAACGGTAATATAATAATAAGTATATTCCAAAGGAAAGTCAGAAAAATGAAAACATAACGAAGGTTGACATTTTGTTATGTTCACTTGAAAGAAATTAAAACAAGAAAAACATTCAAGCTTAGAATGTTTAGAATCTAAATGACAAACGAATTTTCTTCGCCTTAGTTCATAATCGTAATTAGATAGAAAGATAAAAACTGGTTGACAACTCAAATCTAAATATCGTTCATGTCGTTTGAGTGATTAGTCTCATTATTGTCACATTTCGTCAAAGACACCTCATTTTCTTCATCCATTTTCAATGGTTCATTCAGTGGCAATGTTTTGTGAGCTCGTTCGTACTTGCAAATCACAGCGTACATGTCACCTCCCAAACGACGTGCCAGCCAACGATTTTTCACTACAGCCAACTTAAGGCACTCACACTTTAATTTTGCATACAAATTTGTATGCAAAGTGCGACCCATACCCTCGATTACTACGAGATCAACATTGTGTTTGATCATAGCTTTACACAAATCCAGATTCAAACGACTGAAACAAAATATTGATTTATTGAATTATTAATTGCTTAATTAATGGACAAATCGGAACTAATACTAGTCCCAGTGTTGGTTCCAACGTTCGAACTGAAACTAATGGCGGTGGTAAAATCTAATTTTTTTTTTTATTAAATGCTGATTGTAAATGTACTATGAAAATTTATATTATATTGTATAAAAAAATAATTTTAAACATTTTACTATTAACATGAAAATAAGAGAAATAAAAAAAAGTTAATACAAACAGAATAGTTTTTGACAATACGAAAATAGCACAATCAACAGCTTCCACTAGTCACAAAAAACCACTGTTTTACCTTAAATCCAAGCACGGGCCTGCCTGTGCTGTTTCCATTGCTAATAATCTGTTATCTTTTAAAGCCTGTTTTATGACTTTACAAATTTGAGCTGCGTCTCTTAAAGTGACTAATAATTCGGGGTAGGTTACGTCATTTAAGGCTGGCATTGAATTGGCACATAATATGACCTGCGATTGAGACATTCGTAATAGTGATGTAATATTTATTCAATAACTTGATTAACAGTATTGTTATACTAATAAAATAAAACTTACTTTGGTTCCTTTTTGCAGCAAATCTCTTACAAAAGGTAATATCCCCAAAACAATATCAACGCCACTATTATCCACAAAAATCGCTGCACATTTGTGTGGCGCACCTTCTTCTAGCCTCGCTACCCAGTCATCTAAACAATCTTCTAGCCATGGCCTATCTATTTGAAAGATGCAAAGAAATTAAAGTATTCATTGGATACTTGCAGTTATTTTTATTCTAATGAGCGAAAAGTTAAAAACTCACTTGGAATCTTAGTTTGCGCATCTTCGAAATTGAAGTTGGTCGTTTCCATCAAAGTCACAACTTCCTTGGCTCCCCAATCAAAAATATTACCAGCCAATACCCCCAAAATTAAGGCCTTAATCTTTTCTGTTCCTTCCAGCTTATCCAAAGTAATCAGTCTATCATGCAAATGTTTCAAAGCTTCTTCATTCTCGTGTTTCTTTTGCTATAAAAAAAATGTAATTAACTATTAATTTTAATTATTCAAATTGTAATATATTACTAATAACAAAATAATTCTTACATGTAAATAGGGATCTGGAAAATCGAATTCTTTCATACAATGCTCAATTGTATCAAGTAGAGTTCTGACTGTTAGAGTTCCGTATGCGCTAAAAATAAATTAATTTTAAATTACTTCGATAACATTAGTGATGAATGCGGTTTTAAATAACTATACTGAGAAAAACATATTGTACTGTTACATGTTGCATTTATTTTACATTGTAATCGAAACAATACAAATAATTAATTTGAAAATTTATATTTTAATTTACTGCTGTGTTTCAAAATTAACGCAAATTGGTATTGTAACAAGTGTCATCTATTCAGGTGGGCCGAACCTGCTGCGAGGAATTATTTGTAGTGATAAGTTGTCATTATATCAGGTACATTTTCTTAATGTATGCAGAATTCTTGACAGTATTTTTGTAACCTTGGTTACTGAGTGATTCTATTGTAAATATATATTGTTCTTTACAATATGATTTTCCCAGTGTATTGCAATAACAATTCCTAAATTAATCAAACAAGGAAACTTGCACAAAACATTAAAACTTACAATGGTTTAATATGAAGATAGTGTAATCTACTGACATATTTTTCTTTTAATTTTTTTGCTCTGTCTTTGGCTGTTGGACTTTGAGGTTGACTGCGTATAGCTTGCATTATAAATTTATCAACTGATTCTTCAAAGCATTGAAGCCAATATTCTCTATTAAATTAGAGTTGATAAAATTGATTAAATATTATGTCAACGTATCTCCTTTTGTATCTTGTTTATATAATTGTACTTTTAAATCGGTTTACCTAGCTTCTTTATCCTGAGCCAAATCAGTCGTGTCAGGATTATAAGAAACTGGATCTTTTAACAACGGACAAATAGAAACAGTGTTTTCTGATTGATCTATCTCTAGCTGATCGACTTCGATACCAAGTTTTGTGATTATCGAATCTTTGAAACCAGATGATCCGGCATAATTTTCAAGCCAACTGTAATGATCAGACTGCTCCGTTCCTAATAGAAATGCCCCAATTGCACCTAAATAGCCTTCATGGCGGAGAAAAAGTGTTTTCACCTTTCCCTGCAAAAATTGCACCCTTCATAATAAGTGTTACTATCAATAAATCATTTTTTCCTACTCGAAAATAAAATATATAGGCACCACGAGTCAAAAGAGAGTGATACCAACAGATTTTATTTTCTCATTATGAAAAACGTTGCATTCAACTTGGAAAAAAGAAACTTACTTAACTTATAGTACACTACTCAAGGTGATTCCTTATGTCTGGTGTCACGGAGTTAACGAGGAAAAAACAAGCTCAAAATGCTACCAACAAAAGTTATTTCTCCCAAGTTGAATACAATTTTCTTACTATCGAGAAAATAAAACATGATCGGTATCATTCACTTTCGACTCCTAATACCAAGATATTTTATTTTAGAGTTAGAGCGAAACTTATATTTTTCTCGATAGGTAACATACTATTAATATAATATGAAAAAGTATTACGAATAAATTATTACTGGATTTATATAATTTATGAAAAAAAAAATGTTTTGTTTGATAACCAACATTTGTCCAATAGTTGATAGAATAGGTAATGGCGTGCATCGAAAGTGGACAATTTCGTAGAAAGTAACCACCGAAATACACTTTGTCTACTTTGTGTATCGATGCATAAAGACTAGCTATTTGCCCAATATCATTACTAATTAGATACAGTAAACTTCTTGCAATATCAGCTTCGGAATAATTCAGAGTACCTTTATCAGAAGTAAAATGTAAATTATTATAAGAACAAAACGTACATTACGTACTCTAACCCTTAAAGCACCACATGTTTTTCAGTATCTTTGTCGCGCATATAATAAACATTGTTTTACTGTCTTTTTCCACTCGGGTCTGTTAGACCCATGTGGTGCTTTGAAAGTTAATTTTTTGACTTTAAATTGATCTTACCAACAGCATTGTTGTATGACATTACTTTTCCAAAAGAAGATGCTATTAGATCACCTGACAGATTTGAGTAGTCGCCTCCATAAATGTCTTTAACTAGCATATCCACATTGCGATGATCACCGTTTTCGGCAAGTTTTAATAATTCATCGAAATCCTGATAAACGAAAACATTATAATTTACAGTTATGGCATAATTACATTTTTGGCCGTTAAAATAATTTTTTTCAAGTAAAATTGAGGAAAGTAAAAATTACCTTTGCTTTCGTTAACAAAGAACCTAATCCCCAAAATGTTCCTCCTCCAGTTGCTGTTCCTCCAATTCTTTCAAACTTTTCTTCTGATTCTACCTGGAAAATTTACAGCCCAGTTACGACAAAATTACATTAGCAATTCTTCATTCGTTCAATAAACAATATTAATATCTAAAAATTTATTAATAACGTTCATCTATAATGAAAAAAAATCATCTAACTACGTTTATTTTAAACATTTTTGTTTATTTTTTAAATAGTCGACTGTATTTTTAAATAAACAAAACTTTAATAATTACCTTGAAAATACTAACTCCACTTCCAATATTAACTAATAAATATGGAAATACATTAGGACCAGCTTTTTGGAATTTGTATTCTGGATCGCCATTTTTTTCAAATTCAAATGCTTCACAAGGGATGTTTTTTAATAAGAAATTACATCCATTTATTAAACATTGGATATCATCTTCTTTGTCGATGCTAAAAATATCATTCAAGATTTACGCATTTAATGTATTACAATATTAAACAAGCAAATAAAGTTGCAATATTTGCTACAAATTAAATTAATAAATTACAGTTAAAAATACTGTTATTGTATTCATTTGATTGCATTGAAATTGAAATTTATATAATGCTAAAAGAGTTTTCAAAAGCCATGATTTTTTTAAAAAAATATAAAAAATTCATTTATTTCATTTAAATCAGATTTAAATAAAAAATTCTTTACTACGAAATTTAAAAAAGCTATTTAAAACACATAAAGTGTGTTATATATGTAAAATAATGTGTTTTCTTTTATTTAATACATTACTTTGATTTTATAAATTAAATCAATTTAGTTTTCAATATAATGTTATTAATATAGTACATTTAAAATACATTTTTCAAATAATTTGTAAGTGCTCTTTTCATTTCTTAATAAGTTTAATAACTTGTGTTTTTAAAATCAATTTAATAAAGTAGTTAATAGTTTTTTTAAATTACGACTTAATTAAATGATTTCAATCGTTTGATTCAAATAATCGAAATCCTGTAATATAACAAAGTATAAGAACTTACATTAAACCCAACTTATCACGTAATAAATCTGTGTATTTATAAGCCCCTGTTCCAGTAACTTTAATGCTTTTCCCTTGAAACCTTTCAATGTGAACAAGATTGGCTTTGACGAAATCAAGACAATTTTCAATATGCCTCGTTTCAAACTTTATAAAGTGCAATCTGTTACCATTATGTACTTTGTAAGTGTGTTCGCCACTGGTGTCATCTTCGTACAAAGCTTTTCTATAACTTACTGTAGAGTAATAAGCTATTTTTGTTAATGAGTACCCTGTAATTAATAGCGCTAATTAGCTTAGTAGCCTCATTATTGCATTAAAAAATAAACTAATATATTTATTTAATTAATTTTATCCGTTCCGTTATATAAGATCATAAAAAATATTATTATCGACTTTTAATAACTGTGTTTAGAAAGTATAATATTAAAGTTTGCAATAAATATATATTTAATGACACTGCGTGTCAATAAGTTTGATTTTTTTTTAAATAAAATTACTAAAAATAGTCAAATAGTAAATTTGATTATCTAGAATTTATATGTAACTTGTTCACTATTATAAGATTCATTATTACATTGAAAATAAATATTTAAATTTGTATACATCATTTAACATTTAAATGAATAATGTAATGGACATCTGATTACAAATTTAAATGTAATATTTATATTTGTTTACATGATAAGAAATGATATATTTTTAGTATAAATGGTACAGATATATTGTAACAAATTTACAGAAATCACAAACACATAAAGAATACAAGAAAAAAAAAAAAGAAAAATTGATTGTATCGGTACATAGATATCATAGTTAAAGATTTCTAAAAAATATAGTCAAACAATTTAATATTGTCATTTCTAATTTAATAATCTAACTAATAAATACAATAATTTTTAAGCCAAATTAACAAAATTAACAACATGGTGATAAATAAGAATAAGATCATAAATATGACAAACCATACTCTATCCTTCTCCACTTATCATAATGTTTTTAGTTGCTTTGGCTCACGCTTTACTTTCTTCACTTTGTTATTTGCTATTAATGAAATATTCAATTGAAAATTACATTTTCAATAGTTGCTAAAATGTTAGTTTTCTAACGAAACTGACATATCATAATTTTTGTGAAATAAGTGAGATAACATAGTCTTCTACTGCAGAATCTTCATTATAAAAATAAAGTAATAAATATATAAATAAAAAACAATGTGTATTTTATGGATCGTCGAGTTTATTTAAATTAATATAATCCATATTATATATATATAAAAAAACAACTAATTCTTTAGCGCAAGACAAAGACAAAACGAAAGCAAAGTAAGCATCGATGTATACAAATCACTGCTCCAATAAAAAAGTGTAAATCTGAAAGACCGGAATAAACAAAGAGTATATATACAATTAATTAAAAAATCAATATGTCTCTGCAAAAGCTAATAAACAACGTTGGCGAATTTTTTTTAAATAACATACAACAATACAAAGCAGTTCATAATGATGTTTAAACAATTTTTGGAACCATTGGCAAATATGCCGCATCCAAATACCAGCACTGCAAATTTCGCCTCTCCAAGTTAACCTCAAAATGTATCTGTCATTGCGAAACATAATCGACAGAAAAAACGATAAAATAATAGGGCTCAGTACCTATGTCAATGGCGAAGTTGTGAGCATTTTTCAAATTGGCAAAGGCCTCGACGACAGCTGGCAATTTAATGCTACGCGGGTGCGTGGACTCCTCGACCGACAGAGACATGTCTTTTCTCTCGGACTAATCAACACTGCTCGAGCGAGAAAGCAAAAGAGGCGAGGCGCCCCACAAAATCGCAGAATCCGAAATGCTTCGTCGCCATTTTTATTTATATATTTAAACACTTAACACTTCTTATCGTTGTTTAAACTAAAGAATGCAATTACCTTTAATAGTACAAAAAACAACTGTTTGGTTGCGAAACGCAGATAGAGGCATTCATTAATAAACATTAAATTAAGGTGTAAAATAGTTTATTTAATGTAAAATAGTTAAATATGAGTATTTCTTTAATTAAATTGTTTAGTCCTTTTTAATGTATAAATAATTTATATTTTTTTTATTAAAAATATTGGTACATTCGCTTCAAAGAATTGAAATGAAGTTAATCAGACAAAGATTGAAAAAGACATTTCCTTTTTAAAATTTTAATGTCATTTATTAATTCATTACATTTAAAGCAATAAACTATATTCTTTGTATGAAATATTCTTTTTGAATACGTGTTATCTACGAATCATTATTACTATAGTAATGTTTCCGTGAATTATTACATTTTATCAGAGATATGGCATTGCCTCATTTTGATTCTTATTTCGCAACTCGCGGATTTTAATGCAATTGCTTGCATGAATTTCAATTTTCATTAAATTTTATTTTCATCATCAACAAAATGTAAGATTAATATGTGATAAGATAAATTTAAAATAAATTTTTTTGTTTTAGAATTTATATGCTGATTTGAGTGTAATAATGATTAACAACAGAAGTAATTTGTATAAAAAATCGTCATTTAATAAACTTTGTTATTGTTTATAATATTCTTACAATACAATTTTATACTTTACACAATCAAGATTGAAACAATGTTGTGCTCTCTTGTATACAACAACACCCGCAACCAGTCGGACACATTCTTTCGGACATAAACCAAGATTGCAAATGTTGAGTATGTCCTCCATGGCCGCAAACTATGCAAAAGTTACTTGCACCTACAATTAGAAATGCAGCTTTTTGAAGCATTACAAAAGGCAGGAAAACAAAAACAGAAAGTCGTTTATTGTCATTTAAAATGAATGACTTTTAATCGTAATTTTCTCTATGTAAAATACCAATTGAAAATTATTAGAAATGAAATGATAGAATAAATGAGATGCTGATTGAATATTGAATAGGTATACGGGTACAATTATCAATATTTTTTCTACTTATACATTTACTGATTCAACCTTTTGTTTAATATTTTATAGAATCATACGTATAAAGACTTGGACGAGAAATGTAATATTTATTAAGTGTCATGTATTTGTATATTATTTATTGACGATTTTAATGTTTAACGTCAAAAACACAATACAATTGACGAAATCCAATGATGAATGTTCACAAAAAAATTTGTTCTCGTCTGTTTGAGGCTTGAAAAGGGTCAAATATTAGACCATAATGTTAAATCATTTCTAATTGGTTTTAATTTGTATTCACGTTCAACAAAGGTGGTTCTTAATGAGATTGTTTAATAATAAATCAGAATATAACGTTCACTTACCTCTTACAGATATGTGACAAATGGAACATTGAAATGTAAGTCTCTTACAGTGGCCACATTGCAAACCTTTGATGGGTTTATTACAATATATACATTCTGCGTGAAATTCAACGCTTTTACTGGCATCTAAGCATGAAACAGATAAATGTTTTAAAATTGTTGTTCTTGTATCCAACAATTTCCATCTATAAAGTATTTCTGCATATGCTTTTTTGTATTCATCATACAGAGCTATGTTTTTATCATCCAAGTATCTAAAGATAAAATTCTCAGAGTTATTATTTATTAATATTAATTAATATTAAAAAATTTTTTTAATAAACTTTTGCAAACCTTGTGTTTCTATCAAAAAAATCAACATGAGTTTCTGAAACATTTTTATCCTCCAATGATTCAGACCAAGAATTTGACCGATTATGTCGAAGACTTTGAAAGTTCCATCCCTCAAAAGTTGTATCGGCTAAATGTATTGTATGATAAGGAGATTCACCTGGCTAAAGAGAAAGCAAATTATTAATCGAAACTAATTGTTTCTGAAATGCAAATTAAATTGATAAGATCATATGCACAAGTCAATAGAATTGGTTTTCTTAACAAAAAAACTTGATGTGCTATTCATGTGGATTGAAACTTGAATATTACCACAGTTACTCGTGACGCTTGAATTAATAAGCTTTAAATTTAAAATTTAAGTTAGACTTACCTTCAAGCCCCACTTCATATTGCCAAGTCTCTATAACAAACACAATAATGTTATCTATGAATTGATATATTTAATTTGTTACGACGCATAAAATGAAACAATCAAAGCAAACATAAGAAAACATTAAACATTAAAACATATAAAAACTTACATAAATGATCTTTCAAAATTAACACAATGCAAAGTAACTGCAAACAATGTAAACAATCCACAAAAATAACAATCACCAGTTTTTATGAAAAGAAACGATTAAATGAACTTTTTGAATCAAACACATCAGACATACAGTAAACAAAAATAAGATGAAAGAACAAAAAATGTAATTTAACAATAATGTTTCCTCAGCGAATAATATTATGAAATTTTCAAAGTATAGATGCAAATATTGTAACCTTCTAAATATATTTTGAAAATATTGAATATTATTTGCTGATAGATATTGTTCATTATCAATTGTATTCTCTTTTACTTACACTAACATTAACAGATTTATTGAAAATTCGATTATACAAAGCATCCAAATTTTCTGTGCGACTGTTAAATGCACAGCTCAGCATTCCTGCCATTTGAATATCTGACTGACTAGCATAATGTTGAATTCTGTAAAAAATAATTGACGTACAATTTTAAAATAATAATAATGGAAATATATATCTCTTATATATCTTATAACTCATTTCATTAATTGTACATTGTATTGTGCATTGTATTGTAGAAGATAAGAATATTACAATGAATGAACCAAGTGTTGCCCAAATGGATGAACAGTCGATGCAATATCATTTTCAGGCATTTGGTACGATGATTGATAGCCACTGCTGTTGGCAGCAGATGATTGTGTTAAGACTAATCCTATTAGATACCACGATTGAACCAAATCAGATCGACCCAGTGCTGCAGCAACATTGGCATTACGATGACATGTTTCCTTGATATTTGTTGTATCAATACTAAAAAAATATTAGATAGATTGTATTATGCTTTTCTATCTTTAATATCTTAATCATGAATATATAATAACTCACATATATTTTTCAGCCAATTCTTTGTTTTCAAAGAATAAAGATGACACGTCATAAACTGTGACAATGGAATAAAAATTTCGAAATTGTGGCTTTGAATGAAATTTGTTTGTCGTGTGCTGCCTCCTAGATAGTTTTTGCTGCAATATTAATATGATGATATAATGATAAATACATATTTTGGAAAGTATGAAATGCTTTTAACTCACATGCTCTTGATAATAGAAAAAACTCGACGAAATACTGTTCCTATGTGGTGCATAATAATTTGAATACATTGGTGTAAAATGGCTCATGTTTTCAGGTCCCAGGGCAGCTAATGCTCTAGGAGTGGCACTTTCTGGTTTTATGGAAGCTTTTCTTGAATTATAGGTTTTTCCAAAACATACAAGTATACCTACAAAAGAAAGAAACTAAAAATGATACACCACTGTAATTTTTATATTCACCATAAGTCAAATAACGTTTTAACCATTGCTGCAAAATTTTGCTCCAGACGTTCTTGGAAATGGTATACAGGAATCTTGATAATTAGAACACATGTTAGAGGAGTCCATGTAATTCCCAGCATGATGCAAGAGATATTGTGTAGGAACGTTTTCCACTTCGTCTTTGCATATCTGAAACGTTACTTGTTTGAAAGTATTGCAACAATTGTAATAAAATCATGTGAAAGCAAATTAAATAATAATTAATTGCAGTTTGAATGATTAAATTGTGAAAGAATATTTTGTAAAGTAGAAGAAACATTACAATATCCAATGTTGAAATGAGCTGTCGTAGACATGATTCCAAGCATGTACGGTTTTTCTTCACTCGCTGGTATGCAGTTTGCTTTAATACATTCATAAGTTTTGTAACAATTGCATGATCAATAGTCGTTCCAGAACAAAACTGAAATGTTGGTGGTGCGTTGTAAGGGTAATTTGGAGGAAAGTTTACTTTGATCACCATGTTATAATTCTTGTTACGCGCGGTAACAGTGCAATTGCGATCCACTGCATCCATTGCATTTATCTGTAAAAAAATTTTGTTTTGGAAGCGAAGATTAATTTATAAAGCTGCAACATTTTATCATAAATTTGGGAATCATACATGCTATCGTAACTTACTTGGATATTTGGAATATTCATGTTTATAAGAGAAAATTCTTGCTGAAGAGTTTTTGGTTGGGTCGGTGAAGGAACATCTTTTTCAGAATCTAAACTTGTTGATTCTTGACATAAATTATTTTTATCATATTTCGATGGTATGACGTTTATATCATGATCACTATGAGATTCATGAAATTGTAAATCTTGCACAGATTCTAAAGGCCCTGCAAATAAATTAACATAATGTTAATTTTATTGAATTCTAGATATTCTTTCAAAATTCACTTTTTGTCACATCTAAAACTACGCTGATCCCTTAAATAAAAATGTAATACTTACGCATATTATTATTTTCGGAAAACTGCGAGTATACCGAACTACCATTATCTATGTTATATCCACACAACTGAAAATATTATTTCCATTTATTTTTCCGTTAAATATATAATTGTTGTTAACATAATTGTTTTTAAACTGAATATGTAAATTACCTTTTTCAAGTATGGTCCAACATTGTACACCCTTAAACATTGATCTTTTGACCATGTGATTAATTCAAAATCACTGCTGTCTAAAATGGAAAAAAATCTGTCTTATAAATTAAAATCATACAATTAATTGATGTAAATTAAAATTATACATAAAAGAAATATATGTGAAATTTATAATTAAGAAAAAAAATGTATATTATGAGACATAATGCTTACCTATCATATTTAAACTGGTACTTTTATGCCTCCATTGAAACTCTAATACAACATCTGTGTGTCCAACAAATGTATAGATAGGGGTAGAAAAATTTGAAATGTTCCACAACAATAAACTGTTTTCACCTCTTCTTAATTGAGGTACAACTATAGTTACCAGTCCTTCTCCAAAAGGCTACAAAAAACATAATTCAATATTGAATTAATAATGAAGTATTTAGTTCAGGTTTTGATATTCATTTTTCAATTTACACATTTCAAAACTGACATAAATGCATAAAAATATAATTACAGTGTATCTCGCTCGCCAGACAGGAGAATTTGAAGATAAAGTACTTTCAGCCCTACGTGGATTGTTGGTATCAAAAATTTTAACAGTGCAATCCTGACTAGAAGAAGCTAAATGGTTTTGTTGAAAAGGACACCAATCCAAACCGTGAATCTGGAATTGAAATATTTGGAATACTTTCTTGTTAATTTCATGATTCTCATTAATTTTTGTGCAATAATATATATATGTGTGTGTAATAATTGACGACTATGAATTTTGATATTGTCAACTATGAATTTTTTATGCATGTTATCATTAATATGAAAAAGATTTTAATTTCGTTACATTTACCTTTGTTAAATGAGCTGCAATATATTGGATAGGACTGTTCCCTTTACGTTGATCCCAAATTTTAATATCACCATCATGTGCCGTGGCAAATAAATTTGTTGATAAGACATTCCATCTAACTTGAGATGCACCAGCTAATAAACAAAATTATAAAAATATTTGAGTTTTATAATGGTCATATATGTGTTTATTATTATTATGGTGAGTCAAAATAATCTAATTTTGCCACTTAGGTTTCAAATTGCATTTTTTTTTTTTTTTTTTTTTTTTTTTGAAGAATGAAAATATAAAAAAGTAAAAATTTGAAAAGGGAACGGGAGTTTGGAAAATCGGGTTTGTAAAAAATACTCCGAGCCCCCGAGAGCCCTTTAAAATAGGAATGCCGATTGCTGCAGGAAAAAAAAAAAAATGAAGATAAATAATTTCAGTGTAATAACAGATAAATAACGTAAATAAGACCAAACAAAAAAAAAACAAATACAATATCAGGTTA
>JABFOV010002926.1:0-18021 GCA_022817685.1 Aradophagus sp. ZL-2020 | reverse complement strand
TATATATATATATATATATAAATAAATAAATATATATATATATGAAATTATAAATACAAATAACACAAAAGTATATTCAAATATAACAGAAAAAGGTAAATTATACGGAAGCACGACAGGTCATTCGTTAATGTTGAAATAAGAGAAATTTATGGACGTATAGTCGTAACATACAAAACTGCATCTTATTGTGACTTTTGGCCAATTTTCCAGAATCGAAGTTAATATGTCAACTTTTCGATAAGTCGACAGAATTTTACAGGGTTTTTATCAGTCTCTCTTTTTCAGTGATAAGAAAATTAAATTCATTATTGAAAAAGTTTTTTTGTTTGAAGATTAATTAAAATTTCTTTAAAAAGTTAATATATTAGGATATCCCAAAAAGTTAGGAAAATGAAATTGTATCTATACATCTTGTTTTTCCAGACTTTTTTTGGACATTCTATACATACATATATACACCCTACACAGGATTTAGAAACGTAATAGTAGTCAACTGATGTTGGACTATTTACTAACAAACGACAAAAAATTTTGTTTTTATAAACGAGTGAAATATTTATTATATTTACAATAATTAATAATTATTTATTGTTTTGTAATCGTTATTTATATATTTCAATATAAGTATTGCTAATATTATTTATAAAAACATTTCATTAGTTGCTTTAACTGTCAATATTTTACTACTACATCCTTAAACAATCGTCAATAAATCCTAATAGGAGGCGTTTTATAATTGATTCTCTTTTGAAATTAATTTTATTCTGAACATCGATAGAACTTCATGAAGTTTCAAGTTAACTTTCCCTTATCACTGTTGGAGACTGAGAATTAGAACTTTGAACAATTTCGGTGTGTAGATTATCGTAGAACCATAAAATAATACGTATGCATCCTAGTCGATTCCTAGTCAGTAATCGTTACAGTATCCTATCGGAATTCAAAATGTTGTGAATTTTGGTGACATCGTTATTAAATAAATAGCATAGTGCATGACATTTAAGACAAAACATATTGCAAATTTTTGCAAGTAGACGTTAAACGATCGTAGGTTGCATGTTTTAGAAACAGAATTTGAATGATCTTCAATTAAGGTGGACTTTAAAACTTTCATCTTAATCATGTTTTGAAGATATTTTTCGATCAATAATTAAGTTTATGGAAAATCTAAGGAAATAAATTCATATTGTAAATTTTTTTATATTAAATATTATAATGGAATAATATTTCCTTCAACATGAATTGAATATGTTCTACAAAAAAGTTTTCCGTAACAAAATAATTTCAACCACAGAGAAATTATTGGTACGTTATTTTAAATCAGACTTGTAGTCTAAAATGTAAATTAGTTTTTTAAAAAAGTTATAAAAGTCCATTCAAACATTAGTAACTAAAAATAGTACATTGTGAAAATACAGCAACTTTGAACGAGTCGAGTTTTAATCTGATAAAAAATTAAAACTATAAAACGTTTAAACAACTGAATTTGAAAATAAATAGAATATTTCAATAATTAATAAAACAAAGAATTTCAAACTCTCTACAAAAATACAAACACGTCATCGTGAAGACATCATTACGAATTAACTGATAATTTATAATATATAGTATTAGGGTTAAAATAAAATTAGTTCTGTATTTTCACAATGTCATCTGTAAAAATACACAATGCTTTATAATATCTCTACTCGTGTAAATAAATAGTAGTTTATATTGTAAAACTCACAGAATATTTTTTTAAGTGTAGTTATGTTTAGATATATGTAAAAATTTTGCTTTCGACATTGTCATAAGAAAATTCTGGTAAAACGTTTACGAAATGTTTAATATTCCTGATTTCTTAGCAATTATTATTATTATTATTATTATTATTATTATTATTATTATTATTATTATTATTGTTGTTGTTGTTGTTGTTGTTGTTATTATTATTATTGTTATTATCAAGATTTTTTTAAATAACTGTAGGTACAAGTGTTTAATTTGAAACAATGCAAACCCTTTTAGCGTTATATAACGAACATTCTTGTCTGTTGACACTTTAGTTAGATTTTGGTAGAAACATAGTGGAAGTATTTGTAGGAGAGTTTAACCGACTGCTACTTATGCTAATAAATATTATAAATAAATGTACATTGAAAAAGTAACTTGTAATTTCACATGGACCATTTCTTCAAGTTTTACAAAAAATTGATCGATTTTCAGGATAAATCACCGATTACTCGTTTCCAGAAAATTAGAATTTAATCTTTTCGTTGTAACAATAAGCCATTTGTTTGTAAATTGGCAATTAGTACGGACGCGAACACAGCGACACGTGATGTCTCAAATACAAGAGTTACTACCATCCTAGCAAATACGACCATTATTTTTCTGCCTTACTTACGCGCTGCATAAATCTTGACTACAGACTAAACAGAGTCGTAAACGTCACCCGCAACCATAACAAAACATTACCTGAAACAAGCGCTACGCACACGATATCGAATCGAACCCCCCCCCCCCCCCTTCTAAGGGCATTTCAAATTCGATGAATTAGCAATTGCGATCGATCAAAGTCTTGATTGAATCAAAACAGGAACAATTCATTTGCGAATGCTTTGCGGGGCTGACGACAATGTTCACGTGAGTCGTTTAAAATCGTCCCCGCGCGTCGTATTGATTTTGTTCGATGCATTTCGTGTGCTTGAACATCGCGCAAATGAAATTAACGAGCCGGGACGTACAAGTTTACGGCAGCTAAATAAAATATTAACGCGTTCACGGATTTTCATTTCACCTAAACTCGATTTCGCGAGGCGTAATGAAATAATTGGCCAACAGAAATACACGATGACGGAGAGCACTTTTCTATCGCTTCATGTTAACAATACAATTCTATAATCACCTGTCACCAGCAAAGCGTGATTTTCTATTTTTTGTTTCTTTTTATCGCGTAACTATTTACCAGGGAATTTCTGATGGTTCGTAATATAGAGCTAGGTACTTTTTGTATCAATACATTTATAATATCATTTTGTTTAACGAATTTCAAAACTGAAAATACAGTAAGCACGACAAGCGATTTGATGTACAAATGAATGAGAAAAACATTACATCTCTTAAAACTAAAATTTAATAGCGGCGGTTGTATAAATTAACGTAAATTTAATGAACTAGTATTACGACACGACAAGCGAAATAACAGAATTTACAGTTGGTTTGGATGTGAAATTAATATATAAATAACGTAATGTTAATTACTAATATGGTTGCTTTATATATACATCTAACGTTATTTATGCTTACGAAGTAATTGAGCTAAAAAACAACGTTTACGCCAGAAATAATACCGCGTTAATGATAAAACATGTTTTGTCAATTACGCTTTTTTGGTGTAAATGTTCCCAACTTAATCTACTGGTAATCGAATTTCAAATTATTTAAAGTTCCGCTGTTTAAATTTGTAACGAAAAAATTGTAAAAAGTAAACAGCGCCCAAAATTGAAACGTTTGCAATGCTTTACGGTCATTCTAAGTTGGAAACTTGTCCTTTCTAAGGCAGAAAAGTGACTTTTCATTTATTTGAATAAACAAGAGCACTTTTTATTATTTTATTAAACTTGTATCAAAACCTACAATGTACACGAGCTTACTTCGTTTAAACGTGTGTAGTAGATTTGTCTGTCGTAAATCTCAAAAATTGGCTTTTCGATTATCAGTGGCATATGACATCAATTATTAAACAAACACAAAATCAAATCGATCTCCCGGAAAAGTATTGGCCCAACGATTTATTCGAGCAGCGTAATTCGCGCGAAATTTCGCTGCCCGGCATAATGTAACATAAATTACGTTGCATGTTTGTTTCATTTCACGCGAGCATCGCTCTCGCGAAATTCGACCCAACTTCATTCATCGTCACGATTCCGGTCAAATTGTAATGTATAATTAAATGTTAAATTTGTAGTGAAATTAGATTAACCTCGTTCAAACAAATTACTTTGAAAGCTCGCGCCGAAAGCAAAGAGGCCGCTCGCGTCGGCTGAGTCTCGGGACGTTATTCAAATGCGATCCGCTGAATTAATAAATGGCGTTTCCGTGCCGATCTCGACTTCCGGTCGACGATCTCGGCTTGTTCAACAACTGCACTCGCTAAGAATTACGAGCTCCGGCGGATCGCGAGTCCGTTCCAGTTTCGCTTCGTCAACTCGTCTAGAAAGATCTAGCCTTAATGAGATTATTAGTCAAATCGCGTTCTAATATGACTTTTTGAAGTAGCTTAGCTTCCTAGGATGGTTTAAGTCAAGTACGTCCGATATCACGGTCCCTCCTAACTACTTAGCCGTAGTCTAGACCCACTGATGCACGCTTTCTTCGAGTCTCTCAACGTCACTATCTTTGTCAGCTGCACGCCGGGTCTTCTAGTCTTTTGTCGTTGGATCGTCCCACTTGCCTCCGTAACGTTTCATTTTACCCCGTTAATGCTTTATTTCGCGCCCGAAGTAATCATCCCTCGAGCGCCGAATTAAGTTTTCAGATCGAGCACGTTCCAATGGCTCCATTTACTTGGTTAACGCGCGCTTCCGCCGCGCCCTCTGCAAACGTTCTCCGCTCGGATCATTATCGTGTATTCTCGTTATTCGAAGGCAGTGGTTTCAGTGGCGGTTATCAAAAGTGTACGGAAAAATTTCTTCAGCAATACAGCTTATAATTCGTTTTATTTTGTTTGTTTTTTGTTTTCCTTGCATTTATTTTCATGACATTAATTGAGATACGGTATAACACATAAAACGAGGTAAAGTTGAATCATTGTCATACGTGAGCCATATATCGACGGCCCAGATTAACAATTTGCTGTATTGAATTTGGGTCGAAGACTATGCCGTCTGAAAATTTCTTATTCCAAAATGCAATTGAGATTTCGATATGACATAGTCTTTGACTAAATTTTGAGATAGCATGATTTTGATATAGGGCGTCAATATGATTACACGTGATTCATATATGAATATTGCGCAAGTGTTACACGAATACAAAGTATATGATTTTCAAATTTCAATATGGCTCGCATATTTTGTAATATTTTTCCGACACATTTTCATTTACCTTTTGCGTGAAACGAAATACTTTCCGTTGAAATAAAATCGAATTCTTCGATGAATTTTCCAACCATCGATTATCAGTTATGAGAAGTGTGACGATCCCACCCTTGATGTATATAGATACGTAGTTTAGATTGTAGAATCGTAGAATCAGAGGAGCATTTATTTAGCATTATTTGTCTGTATATCGATCGAAGCCAATCGTCGAGCGAACATTGCACTCCATTGACCGAAGCAGATATCCGCGACGAAGCGAATCGACAGTTGAATATTCGTTGCTTCAATTGGATCCGAAATTGTATTTTTTCAAAGCAACGATTATCGTCAACGCGCGATTCCACGGCATGAAAATGAGCTTTCAACTCGACGTCGGTGCCGGCGAGTAAAATCTTTGCCGACGATAGCTGCTTTGAATTCACTTTAATCAAATTCCTTGATGCCAAATTAAATTAAAACACCTGATCTTCAAACGATACGCTCATTTGTTGTCGTCTCAAAGTTGAATTAATATCAAGTGGGCTTTTAAACGGCGGAAAAGGAAGGAAAATGGCATTTTGTTTCTTTTTCTTTATCGACAACAAAAGGTAATTGTGGAAATACATTTCCTCTCACGTTATAGTTTATATTGAATTTGTTTATACATTTTTTGTTGTTAAATATTTGTATAAATACTTTTTTTTGTTACAAAACTGAGCTATCGGGGCGAAAATTTTCGCAGATTTAATGATGTAGGTTGAAACGTAGTAGAAAGTAAATTATCATTATGATTATAACTAACGTTATTATTACAATGGTCTTGAAAAATACGAACCACAAAATTCGTATTCAAAGCGATGGCTGTGATCCCTATTAATTATAAAGCGGTTCATATTGTAATCGACAGTATGCGGTGGCTGGTAATATATTCCATATGTATATCAGCACAAATGAAGTATACATATATGGACGTATATATGTATATTTTACGTATACACATATAATTATGCATATATTGTATATGTGTATGTATATATAGAAGAAATAAGTGTATATTAAATGATACATATTTTGATGACTGTCGTTTTCGTGCATTCATTGGCATTCGTGTATTTTCACTTTCCTTTGTACAAAATATTCGTTGGATTTCTGGTTGATTGGTCCATTTTATCAAATTTTATTGAATTTCATTGCTGACTTAAGTGAATAAATTATTGCGTTCACTTAGAGGAATAAAAGTTTGAAAATTAAAAAGTTCATTGCGGCTTGAGAATGTAGGCAGTAAAGCGAAAGCAATCAAATTAAACATATCGCGACAAAAGAGTTTTTACTTTCGTATAATTTACTGTAAAATCAAAATGTTTACTGACGAAAAAAAATGAATATTTTGTTAACTGATTTATTTTACCTTTCATTAGCTACTTTCCGTTCAATTAATACAACTTATTGATCATATTATTTTAGGTGAAATAAGTTTAAACTGAACGTCAAAGAATTTTGTTTATATCCATGTTGATTTATAAAAATGAGGAGTAAAAAAGTAAGAAATATAAATCAAAAGCACGTGGATAAGCGACCATTATATATAATAAATTAAAAACAATGAGAAAGAATCAATAATACATTGTAAAAACTAAATTATGCCATTTCAATATTGAAACACCCAGTTGGTGAGAACCCACTGTTTAAATAATAAAAATTGTGTGTTGTTAGAAGTGATAAAAATGAGACGTTTTGGTGCGTAAATAACTAACTTCATGGCATTGAACGCTGTGCGAACAATATCGAACTGCGTGTATGTAAGTACAAAGTTTTTAAGATTGAATCATTTTATTGAACATTACATTTCAAATAATTTTGTATTAGTTAATATTCAGTTTCGTCAGTGTATTTATGTGGTAATTGATTAATTAGTCAAACATTTCGGTGACATTAAATAGTAATTAATTCAAAGGACAGAAACAAAAAAGTAGCAAAGAGGAAAAACCTCCATGTTGTGTGAATATGACTATAAAAATTGTATTCGTCATCTATTCTTTATGCAAGAACTGAACTTGGTTTGTCGTGGCGAACAAGAAAAGTAGATTGCAATTGTTCAAATAAATGTTTGGTGATGTTCAACCAGAGATCCGCCAATAAACAAATAAGATATTAGCGAATTTGTGCAAAAATCAATGGAAGCGATTATTGCGACCTGTAAAACAATAAGAATCAAAGTTGTATATAGTATGTAATTACGATATTCCGCTGCGGACAAAGCTGAGTGTGCAACTAATTTATTCAAAATATAATCAATTCCTGTTACAAATTTCCAAGCATCATCTGCGGACGGGCAGGTCGGCAATTTCGTTTTACGTACACGATAATCAAACACACTTTGTAGAAAATTTCGATATTTTTTTATGACGTAGCAAATGTTTATATTAGCAAAATCGATTGTGGAGCAAAGAATATTATTGTTATATGTACGTAATGAAAATCGAAGCGCATTGCATTGTATCGATATTATACGTATTGTCATTGTGTTGTGCCGAATATGCACTGAGTGTAATGAAAATAAGACCGAAAACATGTAGCGTTTTGAAGAAACGAAGCTGATTGCAAAAGCGAAAGGGAAAAGAAACAACAGCAAAACAAAAGTTAATCTTACGAAGCAGCTGGAAAATTTTGTTTCCGACACACTAGCATGGTATTTTGCCGTTCGTAAAATTGCAAACAACAGTTTGCAGAAACAATGAACGATCGCATTTTGTTGGACGAAAACAATACGCGTTAGCGAAGTAATACGCGCTTTTGTATGTAATAATTGGCGATGATTGTTAGCCGGAGCTGTTGGTTGCGACGTTACGCCGAGGGTGAAATCATTGTTTACGACTCGTGTACAATTGGGCATCGTGGCGACGGCGAGAAATAATTCGTAGCGTTGAAAAGATGTGATGTATCTCATCATTGCGACGTGAAATCGAGAGTGTTAAAGGACTGCGCGATCGATTCGCTTGGTCTGACGAGCTCGTTTGTTTCTCAGACGAAACTGTATCGTTCTGACAGGTCCGAAATATTAAATGCGGCGTACTAGAAAATATTGCGAGATATATTGCAACGAACCGAAATCACGAGAGAAACATCGATGTATTTTCACTACGGTCCTTTCTACAGTCAATTCATTTTATATTCTATATCTAATCTATATACATATATATCGACGTACATATATATGTATCTATTGCTGCATAATTTATGCCAAATAAATGTTACACTTACGCAAATCATTTCGTCGGAAATCAATCAAAAACCAAACCTTTAATTTCGATTTTGATTTTGTAAAAAAACTTTGTGTTTGTATAACGTAGTGAAACTATTTTGTTTGGTAGTTCTCGTGTTTGATTCTTTAACAAATATGCGTTTACTGTTCTTTTTACATTTTTGTTTGCGTAAATGTTTTGTTTAACGTTATAATTATTTTTTATTTATTATAATTGTATAAATATTATATAAATAAATAAAAAAATTATATAAATAAAAATATAATAAAAAAAAATAAATTATAAATATAAAATTATAATTTAATGTTTCTTTATATTTTCATATTCTAGGTTAGTACATGTTGAGAAACAATCGAAAGGAAAGTATGACTGCTTCTAAAGGTAAGTTATATTATTAAATATACAAAATCAATTATTAAATTAAATTTTTAATTCAATTTATCAATAGTAAAAGTTAAAGAAAAAAATTAAGTAGAAGTAAAGTCATGATGGAATTTAGATACATTCAACCAATCGCTTTAACTGTTGAAAATTTCGCATGCCACGCAAAAATTTTTTTTCCCATCCAAGCACTTATTTCTTTGTTGTGAAAGAAAAAGATTGATTCATCAAAAATGCCACACGCGCAACAATGTTTCCACTTGGTTGAGTAGTTGTTTAAAAATCGTTTCGACCAAACACGCTCCTAATAAAATTATTGCCATTACCGGTCATTTTTTCGAACGTATACTGTATCGACTGTGATGTAAGTTTGAGAGGAAGACACCGTTCTGATGTAATTACGTTTGGAGGATGAACATTTATATGACCGTGTCGATGTCGCGTTTCGTTAGAAACATCGAGTCTGACGAAGAAATAAGATTTTATTTAGTACTTGTGACATCGAACAATAATTACTCCCGACGTTTGACTTCCGCACGAACGAGCTGCAATAATACGTTCTTCTCTTTGTTTTTGTGCCGCGAGTTACGGCGAGAGCTATCTTCACATGCAGTTCGTGACTGGTTTCGTCTCTGAAGCGTCGTTAGTAAGTTACGTGGATTGTTGTCAAAAGAGGATTTAATATTTACGAACAAACTTGTTAAAAGTAAGTCATTTGTCATTAAGTCATTTGTCAATCTTTTACATTAGATGGGAAAATAAGTATCGATACTTTAGTTTTAATAATATTTTGTAAGTTGTAAACTATTAGAAATTCGTGATATAAATAAATATTTAGACCATATTAAGGTATTAACAATGATTATATTAAATCTTTATATATGACAAAAATATATATTTCAAATCAAATAAAAAAGTTGTTAAGAATATATTAACAAATCTATTATCTTTTCATTGTAATCACGACAATAAATTATATAACCAAAAGTTGCAGTAAATACGTTTGTTCGTACATATTTCGCACATGCGATTAAAACGTAATTTTTATGAAAACAAATGTTTCATATTTCTTGAATGCAAAATTACTGTCTTTAGTGTACAACAATTAATATTTATATTTTGATGTTTCAATATTGGTAACACGTGACACTGTGTTAATCTATAAAATAATTTCAATAATATTATGATCATCGTATACCAACAAGTTATTTCTGTGTGCATTTTTAAAATTCAATTAAAAGTGTTACTTTTGAACAATAAAAAAATATCTTTTATTGGTCCAAACGAGAACGAGTTCCATTCCGAAGGCCACTATATACCAAGCTGTCGATATGAAGTTGTGTAAATCTTCCTCGCAAATGCAAATTGGTACGTGAGTTTGGTATACAAGCATAACTTGAATTAAATATTTAAATTTAAGTCAACAAACAACTGCTCCAACGTTATTAGATAAATTAAAAAAATACACATTTGAATGTAAGTTGTTTAGTAATAAAAATGCAGTTTTTATTCAACGCAGGGAACTTGAATTAAATTTATTGATATAAAATAATTACGGAAATGCACGTTACAAAATTCGTTTGATAATCTTTATGTCATTTAAATGAAAACGATTCGTTTGTTGAAGTTTTATTGGCATGTAACATGTCATAATTTTGTTCTCATTTCAAGATCACAAACTAACTTATTTTCGGCTAATAAAGACACCGAATACGCACAAGGCAAACTTGAAAGAGCTTTGCTGTTTTGCGAGCATGGAAGCAAAGATCCTGCACATGCGTCTTCTCATGCTCTACAAATAGGTTTACTACGCCTACTAAAAGGCCACGGAAGGCGACTTTCAACACACTGTCATCAATAAATGTTGTACATGCGAGATAGAATTCTCAGTGAAAAAAGATACAAGTGAGTTCATACGGAACTGCCGCTCTCGTATCCTCTTTACTCGACATCCTGATACAAGATATCACAGAGAAAGAGATGTCACGTTGATTTGCGACGCAATATTAACAATTATCAGAAATCGTTAAATACTCGACTCAAGAAAGTCCGAACAACTAGTAAATTATTTACTTTTGAATTTTAATAAAAATACAAGTTATCAATTTCTTCTACCAAGCTATGCAATTTTGAGCCATCAAATTTGATAGAATCTGGATTTCCAATCTCGAAATACCCATTAAAAATGCGTTACCTTGCGACAAGGTGGTATCAAGACAGTTTAAACGATTTTTCTACATCGCGAACGTAATTTGAAATTTGCGGCTGATTCGAGAGGTGCGCGAAAATACGGAGTGATTTAAAAGTGGATAAAAGGGCGGTATTGGCCTCGCGAGCAAGATAATTGAACTGTCCGAAAGGAGAAATAGAACGCGACAACGTTGACTGCGCGATAAAAAATTGGGAAGCGCGAGCGCGAGGCGGAAAGAACGGAAACGAGGGTAATGAAAGCCGCCATCTGTTACCAGATTATGGTTTGCCTTTTACGTGCATTTTTTTTCGCGCCTCGCGGATAAAGAAATTCGCAATTATTCCCTCACTCCCCCTGAAATACGATTCGAAATACAAGAATTACATTTATAAAATATCGAAATATCACAACACCGGCGAGATAAAACTTTCATTTCGAGCCGAATTTATTCGCCACGCCGTAAGGGGATGTTAATGTTTCATACTCGTCTTCGTTTTGTTGCGTCACGCTACTTTCATTTTGGCCCCGGCTTATAAACTGTACACAATTGATTCCTGGCTTTAGATAACAAAGTGCTTGGCATTTTTTAACACGTTACACAGCTTTTGTTATGTGGTAGTATCTTTTTTTTCAATATTATTCAATTTTCAGTGAACGATACTCGACGACCGCTATTGTTTATTATTATTAGCTCTTTTCTACATATCTTTATCTTTGATAAAAGTAAATTTTACGCTCCAATAAATTTAATATAATTAGCGGACAGGAAATTTATGTGATTTAAAGATATTACTTTATTAAAGAAACGTGTTTAAAATACGAGATTGGTTCATTTTAAAAAAAATTGATCGTTCAGAATTATGAGACTTGGAAAAAAAATAATGACTTGTCCATATCTAACAAAAGAAACAAAAATTGAAATACGAGCAGTTTTGAGTGTAAGAAATTATTCAAAAATTCATTTTCAATTGCTCTCGGGCTCGCGACTGAATAGTCGATAAATTGAATTCGAGCTCCAAACCATGACACTTTTGAATGTAACCTTTTCACGAAAACAACAAACTTCCACGAAACAAAAGTGTCGATAGCTCCACTTTGAGAACCTAATTAACATTAAACTGAAACTTGCCGTGTTATTTTCTCATTTCACTTATACGTCGGCGCTCGAACAGTTCAGCGGCGTTCGATTTGCGGCGTTTGTCGTGAATTATTAGACACAAGTACGATTTTACTTAATAACACCGACGTGCGGAATTCTCAACGGGTGGCTGGCATTGCGGGAGACGTTGCACACAACACACCGGCGAACTAAAGTTTAATGAATATTAATTTCTCAGTATATCGCCGAGCGTACTTTACAAAAGCTGCGAGAAACAATTTGGACATAATTATAGGGTGTCGCGCAATTATCGAGGGCCCGACGACTATTTAATTAACGTGAACGTCGGGGTTTTCGCGCCCGCGCGCGTTACCCGGGCCAAAATTGCGCGCGAGAGTATCACTTTGTATGCAGTCCGCCATCTTCCCTGTATTGTAGCTTGGAATAATTCAATTTCAATAGTGACTAATTTAATTGTCCCGAGATAATATCAGCTGCCCGAGTTGAATTCTAAACGGCGTTATTACTCCGCGACCGGGCCGGGCGAAAAATGTTAACGAAACTATCAAACGCGACGATCACTTTTGATTCGGACACTAATTGCACCGGAGATTTTATTAACGCCGTACGTTAATAACATTCCATCCAATTTTATCCATATTCCCGTCTTTTTTCCTTTCACTTTTTTTTTAATCATTTACAACATATTTTATTTACTAATTTTGAGGAATGAAAAATTCATTACGCCGCGAGACTCTGCTCGAATGCAAAAACTAAAAGTAACACTTGATTTAATATAAAAGTGTATTAAGAGCTGAGACATTTATCGCGTGGAATACATTTTCGGAACATTAAACACAGTAAATAACCCAGCTCGCTTTTGATAGGTGTATCCAATATATCACGGAATATCAAACGTTGATAAAACGCGCATCAAAACTCTGTGCCATTGAGCTAAGGAGTAGCAGCTGAAACAAGACAAACAAAACAAAAAAAAAAAAAAAGGAAATAAAAAATAAGTGCTCCGAGATCGATGTTCTTTGAAAGTTGTGGTTAGAAGTTTCGAATGCGGTTCGGCGCCTTGAATACAGCATAAAAGATGAAAGCATGATGCAATGTTGGATGGAAAAAGTACATAAGGAATTGAGCCTTGGCGGTTGATTTAATAATGCATTTTATCATCGATTTATTAACTTAATATGAATTTCAACAACGAGAACATTTAGGGCAAATAGCACGAGTTGGAAGTTACACGGGAAGAAATAACGTATGAAAAATTGCCGAGCTGGTAAAATTATTTGAGTAGCAGTTATCGTTGTACCTTAACTTCGCCGCTTTTCCACTCATTGACGATAAGTTAACGTAATAATGTGTACTTTTAATGTGAGGAAATCTTATAGATATTTATAAATTAATACAGTCGATATTCTTTTATCAATATTGCAATATCAAAAAAAAAAAAATAAATACTTTTAATTTAATATACTTATTTATATATTCCATAAATATTTTGTAATTTATAACTTTTGTATAAAATATAACTAAACAAATGTGAAAAAAACGTTTTTTTAAATGAATTCATTTTTCAGCAAATCAGTAACAAATTTTACTAACAAAGCATCTTGTAGAAAGATAATGATTATCACTTATTACGTCAAAGCGTGCGTCTTTGCATTGAAAGAAAAAGAAAGTAGAAGGGAATAAAGGATAATAGAATATCGTCGTTTACATATCGAGTGACTTGAACATAGTTCAGCAGTAATAATGCACATACGTTCGTACCTATCGATCGAATATACTCGGGAAAAAATCACCTTAAAATAGCATTCAAATTGATGTTAACCTCAAAGCGTTAAGCCAACATTTTCCTCATTTTAAAACAGCATCAGAAAATTTGGATTTATCATCAGTGGCAGTAGGATAAATGAATGTTTGCTTTAAATCAACATTTTGAGGTTAACATTTTTTCCACTGCTGTCACAAAGAAGCTAAATGTTCTTTGAAAGTGATTTTCCGCGTGAATGAAAAATATAGCTCTGAGAACCGTTTCTAATTCTCAATCAAACATCATAATAAAATAATAGTTTTATTTAAACGTGTCGCCAAATTAAAAGTGAAGCTGAATTTCAAAAAGTGAATATCAATTGTAACACTAAGGTGTATCTAAATGAAGCAACCGGCAGCTTGATACTTGATTTTCTTCGTTACCTTTTTTCAGTGAACAAAGATTTGCTGATAGAACAAAGAGAACGGAATAACGTAGCCATTCAACCAACTGCAAAAATCGAGGAACAAAATCCGACGATTTTAACTGTTAATTTAAGTGGGCTATTTGAAGAAACGGGTAAGTTAAACAAATGTATATGTTATGTTATTAGCTTTCACATGGTAAATTTTTTGAACGAGTGAAAATAAATATACCGTATTAACGTTTAAATAAAGTTGTTAATACTGCGCAGTATTCATTCGATTTAATTGTACAGCAATATTCATTCGTTATCTGAATCACTATTACGTTAGTCAGACTTTAAAGTCCACATTCGGTTCATATAAGAATGGTTTAATATTTATTGCCACGTCAGGATCAAATAATTGGTGACAGCTAAATTAAACTGGTGAAGACCTTATAGGGCCCTGACTAAACTGCCTGATTACAGTATACACAATACTGCTCAGAAAATACGTTTTCGTATCTCAGGATGCGGACAAAAGTGGAACTAACGGCTCTTCGGGCCGAAAGTGACACTCGGGCTACGCCCTCGTGCAAATTTCGGCCTCTGGCGGTAAAAGTTCTACTTTCGTACCGCTTCCGCGTCGCGAAAAACATCATGCATGCCTCGGGCGCAGTGGCGCCCTCGGTTGTAATATACTATATTATAACCATGCACATTATATACGTCAATGGAGCAGACGGTAAGATAACCACTGTCTGGATTTTAAAAACCGTAAGGACGGGGTTCAAATCTCGGTGAAAAGTATTCAATTTTTTCCGATAAAATTATCGTAAAATGGCATTCCTCATAGAAACCATATACTTACCGTGCATTACATTCCTACAAGATCCAGTCTGCGAAATAATTCCCAAATCAAAACCATATTTTAGTAATATTAAAATTTCTAGTAAAGTACCTAAGAAAATAGGAAATCTTCAGGAAAAAAATGTTAAACTTCTCAATTTATGTAGTGAAAGACTCTTTTTTTCAGTGCAAAAATGAATAAAAATCTTTGCTCGCACCGTTACGATCGTTTTAACAGCGTTACGACCTGAAACCCGACTTTCCCTTTTACCTTACTCGCTATAAATTTAGTTATTCCCCACAAATAACGCGGCGACGAAAATCGCAAGCATTACAAATGTTGGAAATAAATGTACACGGAAAAATAATTGGCTCGCCAAAAAGATGAGGGTCGATTCTGCTGGAAAACACAGTCCGACGTGACTTAAAAAGGAGAAGCGGAAAAAAAAGGCGGTAGACATGGACGGAAAGACGAATGTGAATCGGGCGGCCGATTTCATCGGTGAGTCGAAAAAGGTTCGATCAAGGATAATTTGAATAAACACCACACGGCGCCGTGGCGCTTCCATTAGATGTCGATATTCAAAGTAGCCCGTTCGAGGATACAAGGCAGGACTTTTGGCTCCTGCGTCCTTCTTATCATTAATGCATGACGAATGTTTCGACAGATACCCCGCTAAAGGAAAAGCGCATTAAATGTCAGATCACGTTGAATAAAACGATAGCGAAATGTCAAATAGAGGTTTACTATTTACATATTTATATGTGACGTTGAATGGAAACTGCGTTTGGAATATAATTGACGGATTCAAAATGACATTGTGCGAAAATCACGTGGTTACATTTTGGACAGAAGCTTAATACAAGGGGACAAAGTCAAGCAGTAGAAAAAATTAAAAGTTAGTGCGGTCGTGAAAACTGTAATAAAATAAAATAGTTAATTTTATACGCAGCAAAAAAAGCAAAATTGTATTTTTGCATTATTAAAAAATTGCAATATTTACATGTTTTCAAAACTATTTTTGGTTAACTAATACTGTGTACCGGTTATGTTTATGACAAAGAGCAAATACGTAGGATGCAGGGGTGTTATACACGTTTCCTTTTCGTCATAGACATAACTGCTGCATTTCACATGAATGCATAGTCCATACACTAAGAAAACCACATTATAAAACAGAGATGCGCAGAACTGAGAAAGAAAAGAGGCATTTCAATGATATAAAAAGGAAGAACTTTTACGAATCTATAATATCATCTTTACTTTCAATCAATTTAGAGATTTGTGCAAAATGTATCAAGATTTACACCACTACTATTTACAAGCATTATCGGTAAAGAGTTTATGGGTTAATACGTTGAAAATATTTTAAAGTATTAAATGTAAAACTTTTATCTTTTAGTCGTTGAAATTTGACGTTTAAATCTATAAAGGTATATATAGAATAAAGACACTATTCTTTTTGTTTCCTACGTTAAAACATAAGGGAAGAAGCTTGTGTAATCAACGGATAAAACGTTAAGGCATACTTAATGTATAATCTCTACTGACTTACCGAATAATCCAGTAAGTCTGACCAATGAGTCAGGAATACTTCTTCAACTGATCTGTTGAGAAGCACCGCGCTGTGCATTCCCTCGGACTTACCGGATTATCCGTGAAGTGTTGAAAGATTATACGTTGATATGTACTATACGTTTAAAACGTGAAAACTTTACGAATTATAAGTACATGTTATATGATAATACTTCGACGGTAGTACCTTTATCCGTTAATACAAACTTATGCTTTTAAACAATAATTTCAAGGGAATTTGCTTAAAATTGTTCATAAGCTTCATGCCTTCATATTTATATTCATATTCATATTCGTCAATGGAAAATCCTTTAATTTTTCTTTACGTGCACACGTAGTTTTACATAAAATTTTAAATTTAAATTTATATTCAAAATATACATGTTTAAAGTTTTCAAATGTGCACTTCAAATTCGTTCAACGATTCGTCCAAATCTATTTGTTCAAGTTTGCATGAAATCATTACTACAAGAAACGTTAAAGCTATAATATTTCTGATAGACAAAACCCATGAAGTCTACCGTAAAATTGTCTGCCATTTGCCGATTCGAACGCAAATGCGAGCGAAATGATGAATCAGTGTATGAGTTTAATTTCTCTTAAATATCGGATAATTGGATGTCAAGGCGACGGCGCCGGTGAAATGCACATGCTGAGCAATTAGTGGCCCGTCGTGAATGTGAACGCGAAGTTTGCCTGACGGGACTGGCCGTATTCGGCGCGATATGGCGTTTCTGCCCGAAGAACTAAGCGGGGTCGTATCCATCGAGCCGTTTCGTTCGACAAATATTTTACGGGCCGTTGCATAAAATTCTACTAACATTAGAAGCCGGCGGTCGGACACACGCATGGCTCACCATGATGTACGTAATATCCCGTGGGATCGTGCTTTCGCAATGTCACCAATAAAATACAAGCCGAATTTCAGTCGAGTTGTTGATCGAAAAATACCGCATCCCCTTACCTTGCTGTCATTATATGTTAAAGTGTTTTACAAACAACGATGAATTGCCGTCGCTTCCAATAATCGTTGTATTGGGCATTGTCAAAGATTGATGAACAATTGTACCTACGTTGAAATGTACAATCGGCCCAATACTGGCACAGTACCGACGACCGTTGGCAACCAAGGTTGGCTCAACATCGAAATGAGACAATGTTTCACGCAGTCCTAATACCGATATTTATACTAGTCCAGTACAGAATACCGATGTTCGTTTGGTACTGTGCTAATTTTTTTCCAACATACTATCAATGCTTTTTTCATACAAATTATATAGTAACTGCTGCTTTTTTCTGCCGATAAAAAGATTCCCGCGTGAAAAAAATGAGTGCCAGCTGGTCTGGCAAAGATCTGGATCATGCGCGCGAGCCAGACGTCTGCCAGTCGTATGCCATATACTTGCCAGACTTCTACAATCTGGCAAGGAT
>JABFOV010002925.1:0-18022 GCA_022817685.1 Aradophagus sp. ZL-2020 | reverse complement strand
CCTGTTATGTTTGTATTTTTTGTTTGTTTACAGGGGAGAGAGGTAGACGGAGAGTGGGGAGGTTCGTGGGGTACGGGAAGTGGTTAAAGAAACAGAAAAAGGGAACACAAAGTGAAAACAAAAAACGTTAACCACAAACAAAAAAAAAAAAAAAAAAAAAAAAAAAAAAAATGCATTGTTATAATCTGAAACTGTTTTTGTTGACATAAAATGTAAACAACTTTCATTTTGTCTTATCTTACTTATTAAATTTCAAGTCACGTTAACAGTTTTCACCCCAAAATAAAAATTATTCCACATATAGGAAATTAGTTGAAAATCAAAAAATTTTTGAGAAATTTGAGAAACGTTAACATAATTGAACACAGTGATTATGAAAATAAAAAATAGAAACAATTACTTTGTCTTAAAGCAAGCACGAAATGCCAGTGTAGCAAAATCTTATTGATTATTCCAATTTAAAGGGCATGTAAATCCAACACAAAATTTTGCATTAAATAATCAACGATCGACGAACGATCAGTGGATTATTGACGATAATCGTACGACGAGTTAATTTTCTTATTTTAGTACAATATTACGATTATAATCACTATTATGCTTAATACCTTAAAAGCCTCCGCTGTCGGAAAACAATATGGCTACTGAAGACACAGATCCTACAGAAACGGTATTATTACGTCACATTTCATACTGCTTCTTCATGTACATAAAGGCAAGTTCACACGACGACGCAGATTTTAATGGAACTTGGCCAAAGTCCTTGAACCATTTATTATGAATCTTCTATTTTTTTTTTATTTTGGTTTTGTTTTTAAGAAAATAAATATTCTCTTAGAATGAAAAAAAAAATGCATCTATTTAATAAATAATTAATCAAATGTTTCGAGAATATTGTTTCAAAATACACTATATCTAGTAATTAATGAACAATACATGTTTGGCGTATTCATAAAAAAACAATTGTATTTTAGATTACTAAATGATATTTTGTATTAAAACAATTAATTTGTGTCAATTTGTTGTCCTTTACAGAAGAAAAAATTCACATAAATTAATAGTTTCCAAATCCGTTATATATATTATTGTTATCGTTTTCGATAATTTTATATTTTGCTGAATATTTTTAAAATATTGAAAATAAGGAACTTTTTTCATAATGACAAGTCCTTATTGAATGCGCATTTAAAAAATAAGTCATACGATTGATTATTTATAGCTCATGGTTTTTTGCATAAATATTGTAAATGTTATTTTTCGGGATTCTGACATTATGGATTTTTTCGGGATATGTATACAGAATGGGTTGGGGTGAAGGGATTAAAAAAACCGGAAAAATGATCAGAAAATCTCTGAAAAGTCCCAAATTCGACAGATTTTTGGACTTTTTCGTATTTCGTTTATGGATATGAAAAAGTTTGAAAATCTGTCGAATTTGGGAATTTTCGGAGAATTTTAGATTATTTTGCAAACTTTTCGTTCTTTTGACTTGTTTGCAGATTTCTCCGGACTTTTTCGTATGGTTTTCGAAAAACATCGACAGTATATCGATAGTTAAGACTATCGATATTATCGGTATAGTCGATGTTTAGCCATCACTAATACGTCATTCTTGCACTTACACCAACTTTCTGTGTACAACTACGTCACACACACACTCGCGATCTTGGAGGAGAGAATTATAGGACGGGCACGTAATTTAACAGCGTACTGCTGTATGCGAGTGATTTTCAATTCCACCGTCGTTTAACAAGGAACATTTTATTTAATATCAGTGGCCCAACATACAAATCAACTGATTAATTATGAGTTGTGGTTTTGTCACCTGCGGCCCGAACGAGGCCTTAGTCGTTTCAGGTAAAATTCGGCCAGCGATCAAATAAGTATTTCCTTTCATTCGTCACTTTGCCGATAATTGTGATTCTCTTGAAAACGATTATGCAATGGAGTAACATCCACTTTTATCAAAACAAACTTTATATCTGATTTTGCATATTATTTACCGAATCAAACTTTGTATGCCTGTTAGCTTCATCATTTAAGCTCGTTTGTTTGACAATTTCATTGATTTATGCAAATATTTTCCGTTTCTCATTTAGGTCATGTGTAATTAGAAATTAATGTTATGATAGTGTTATCAGAGTTTCTATAAATAACTGTGGAAGAAAAATATAAGTAATATTAATTAATAATTTTATTTAAAAGGATGCTGTTATAGTAAGCCGTTACTGGTACCTGGAGGTCGAGTTTTCGTCTGGCCAATTGTTCAACAAGTACAAAAGTAATTATTTTTTCAAGTTTCAAATATTATTGTGATATTAATATTTAAATTTTGTGAAGAATACAAGAAGAATTTTGTGTGCAAATATAGTATGGACTTTGCATTCTGTTTCTATTTCTTTATTTCTTTTTTTTTTTCTTTTTTTTTTCTTTAATTATCTGATATGTATTATATAATGACTTGTATTTCTGTGTAACGTAAAAAAACATACTTGGTTAATATAAATACCAATGTAGCATTTTCTTACATTAATTAATATTAAGAAGTTGAAATTGAAATTACAATTAGTCATAAATCTGCGTATATCAATAGAAGTATGTAGTTAAGTTTGTTAACTTTTTTCTTTTTAAACAAAAATTAAATATCATTGAAGCTTTTTTATTTCTGAGAAGGACGAATTGAATCATATTCGTCTATAGCATGCATAAATGCAAAAGTTTGAAAAATTTTGAACGTATCTTTAAATACGTACATTTTATAAAATCAGCAGGAAAAATTATTTTAAATTTTTTATTCAAAAAAAATTTGTGTTGCTCAAATCTGACAAAAGAAAATGCTACAATGACTCTGATTGCGTAAACTGATTTGTAAACAGTGAATAAATAAACAATTCACTTTTATAATGAATTAAAATATTGTAAGTTTGAAAAAGCAAAGCTATAGTTTGATTTTATCAATAGCTTTACAATCATATTTTATATTCAATAATATTTACCTATCGACCTAAGTATCTTCAATTTAGATTTATACAACATAAATGTATAATCATTATAGTAACCTTCTATAGCAAGATAGATAAAATATTAAATTCAAGAGTGTGTTGCAAAAGAAAAAGGAATAAGGCTATAAATTAAACTTTATTACGGCACATTTTACTTAAAGAATCTTACTTTATAAAACTCAGAAACTTAATTTTAATACACACATCATACATTTTTCAGAATATCTTTGAACACAATGACCCTTCAGGTTGAAAGTCCTACTGTATATACATGCCAAGGTGTACCAATATCAGTTACTGGTATCGCTCAGGTAAGTAAATCTATAATATTTTACACAGAAAGAAAAATTAGACAACTTTAAATACACTTAATATACTGATTCAGTAAAACATTTGTACTACTAAAAACATTCTAAACTGTACCATTTTTAGTACATGAACTCCATGTGACAAAAGAACATAAAGCATTGTACTTTATTTGTACAAAAAATTGTAGCAATTCAGAACCGCACTCCACATTTTAGTTTTGCTCAGAGTTTACATAAAATTGGTATAAGCGTCTTGCAAATGCAGACGTAGCCAAACTTGGCCATAGATTGAAGGGCGTGGCTTATTCCTGCTTTTGCAAGAACTTCAATTTGCTCTACCATTATACTAATTTCCAAATTCTATACATCACAATAGGAGTTCATAGTTACAGAAATTTTATTATACTTTGAAAAGTCTAATTCAACTTTATAGGTAAAAATTCAAGGACAAAACGAAGAAATGTTATCTACTGCATGTGAACAATTTCTTGGTAAGTCGGAAGATGAAATACATAATATAGCTTTAGTAACACTGGAGGGTCATCAAAGAGCAATCATGGGAAGCATGACGGTGGAGGTAGGTAGAAACAATTGTTTATTCAATTACAATAACCTAACTCATTAAAAGAAATGTAAAATTATTCTATAAAAATTCTTATTGCAGGAAATCTACAAAGATCGTAAGAAGTTCAGCAAAGAAGTTTTTGAAGTAGCAAGTAGTGACCTTGTGAACATGGGTATAACTGTGGTTTCGTATACGTTGAAAGACATTAGAGATGAAGAAGTAAGTATAAAAACTCATTTCGAAACGATTCCATATCAAACTAATACGCAGCTAGTTTATCCATAATTGAAAGATAATTAGTTACAACGACAATATATCTGGATTGAAATGATAGTCAAGTTTAAAACCACCCTTTGAGTTACTTTAGATGAATTTTATAATAGTTAGACCACGCCATGACACATATATACAATACATTTTTGTTTTGCAACTTGCAGGGGGCAAAGGTACGTTCAAATTTTTGTTCTCCGCTATTCGTATCGCAGATGCGCTGCTCCCTTTGAGTGCAAACACTTGACAGCTTATGGCTGTTTGAAATGGGACAGGCATTTACGACAGTGTCATTTAAAGGACGATATTAGCTTTCGCATTAAATAAGTGTTTCGCTTACATGTTTACATTGATGTACTTAACACATGCCCACTACTTTCGTTGTACCACTTCTAAACGTAATCATTTTTTTGTACATCACATTTTTAATTTATAATGCAGTTGAGTTTTGTAATTTTCATTTCTTCATCTTTTAGACAACACATTAGTTATGTTATTATTAGTTGCAATTTCACCTCTATGCATTTGTGGACATGCGATATCACAGAGTTAATACACATGTACATAGATACTGACGAACGATACTGATGAATGAATTATAAATTAATAATCGGAACTGAGATGAAAGTTTAAATTTGTAGAGTTGTGATTTAATATGAATAAGGAATTCCTATGAAATACCAATTGAATGTTTTCATTCAATTTTGCAATATTTCATTTGCTTAGTAAAAATTGATTCAGTTCTGGTGTAATTAATGATATTTATTTTTATTGTTTTCTATTAAATATTATGTAACAAAATTTGAACAAAAGCTTGTAATGTATTGTATTATATAACAACCCTCACATTCATGTTGTACTAATATACTGTCCATCAAGTCCCATGAAAACTTGTTTAGTAAGCAAAAATTTAATTTATTGTTTTCAGTTCGTTTGATTAAATTTCTAATGAAATAATTAAATTCGACCCTGCTTTCATACTTGCAATTACGCGAACGAAAATGATTTATTTAAATATGATTGCAAAAGGTCTTTCATGGGTATGAAGTTTGTTTCTCTAATTAATCAACTCGATGTTCTTTTATTGCAGGGTTACTTAAAAGCTCTTGGTATGGCACGTACTGCTGAAGTAAAACGAGATGCTCGAATTGGAGAAGCTGAAGCTCGTCGTGATGCACGGATAAGAGAAGCCATTGCTGAAGAACAGCGTATGGCTGCTCGTTTCCTAAATGATACGGAAATAGCGAAAGCTCAACGCGATTTCGAATTGAAGAAAGCCGCTTATGATGTAGAAGTACAAACGAAGGTATCATGAATTTGTTTTCACAAAAAGAGGCGTATCATAAAAAATTGCAATTCACAAATCACAACCCACTACTCACAATTCAAGATTTACAAATTACGACGAATACAAACAATTCGTCAAAGACTTCAAGAAATGAGTCAATTTTTACTTTTACAATTGTATTTATGTTGTGCTGGTACTGCAACTGCATAATCCTTAGACAAAATATCAATTCATTCGAGAGCTCAAATTTATATAAAAATTATGATTATAGAAAGCAGAAGCTGAAATGGCATTCGAACTTCAAGCGGCAAAAACCAAGCAGAAAATAATGGAAGAACAAATGCAAGTGAAAGTAGTTGAACGTGGGCAAGAAATTGCTGTTCAGGAACAAGAAATGATGCGCCGCGAAAAAGAATTGGATGCAACAGTAAGACGTCCAGCCGATGCCGAAAAATACAGGTAAAATGATCATATAAACGTTGAGGAAAGTACAGGATTCTGAACTATGATTTGACAATTGTTTCTTACAGTAACTGATTATTTAATTTTTGAGTTTCTCATTCTACTTTAGTTTTATATTGCGCACCTGAATTATATTGGGCATTAAATAAATCATCTTTATTTTTAGATTAGAGAAAATGGCTGAAGCTGAACGTCTGCGAACGATAATGGAAGCGGAAGCGGAAGCAGAAGCCATTAAAATTCGTGGCGATGCTGAAGCGTTTGCCATTGAAGCTAAAGCTAAAGCTGAGGCAGAGCAGATGGAAAAGAAGGCTGCTGCCTGGAATGAATACAAGAGTGCTGCAATGATCGACATGATGCTTGATACTTTGCCCAGGGTAATTCAGATATAAATTATTTAAATAGTAAATATCAGTGTTTAATATCTAAATAGTATATACAATGATAAACATTTTTTTTTTTTAGATCACAGCTGAGGTTGCAGCTCCTCTTTCTCAAGCTAAAAAGATAACAATGGTTTCGAGTGGAAATGGACAGGTAGGTGCCGAAAAGTTGACAGAAGAAGTCCTCAGCATTGTGACACGAGTTCCAGAGCTTGTTAAAAATATGACTGGTGTTGATATTGTAAAGGTAAAATATATTTTCTTCTGCCATTTTGAATATTCCACTAATGAAATCATCTAAAATTGTCTTTTATTTTCAGTCGGTGCACGCTGGTTAAAGCAACGGTGCCAAATGAATTCAAATTTATAACTTTACGAAATATGAGAAAATATATACATTTAATGTATGAAAATGACATAAGTCTATAAAAGTCTAGCAATATTTGATTTTGTTATGAAGCCACTTTTTAAGTTCGATACTTTACTGCCAAATCACTAGTTAAAGATATTGTTGCACACAAAACGAAATAAATCTTAAACAACCATAAATGTCTACTGCGGTGCGAAATTCAACTAGAATTGAAGCACAACTTTTAAAGCATTCCACTACTCGTTTTCGACAGTGGCAGTCAAAGTACGTTGCTTTGTTTTACTTCTGATACTTTCATGGAGAATTGAATGCAGAGAGAAACACAGTGCCCCTTTGTGGTGGCGCTGCAGTTTGAGACGCTTCACGCTTATTTTTCCATATTTGCTGGTTAAATAAGTGAGCGTTCAATCTATGCTTTCCTTCCCCGCGTAACGTTGTTTTTATTTTTATATTCATATATCGTTTGAGAAAACTCTATTATCATATTGTATTGTACGTATTTTACATTACTTTGCATTATTACATTACATTTATAACTTGAAAATGATGAATTACATTAAGGAATTTGAATTTTAGTAGTTACTCTGTAAGAGGCATAGATCATTATATGCACTTATTTTAGCAATGAGTTTTACCTGCGTATAAGAAAAAAAAAACTTCATGCCAAAATGTGCCGAATATCTGTCCTTTGAATAATTAACTACATCTGTACCTTTTTAAGGTAAAGTGTTAAGCCTATAGTTATGACTTTAGTAATACGTTAAAGAACTATTGGGTGAGCTTTTATTTGCTTTATTCTGCGATCATAATTGTAACAAAACTACACGTATTTGTAATATTTATTCTAGTCCTTAGAAATAATGAATATGTGTAAATGTATTTTGTTTATATATTTTTTATCCAAAGGACGAACTTGATACCATATTTTTCTTTTATTTGAAACACTGTCCTCAAGATACACATGTATAAGCTATCTTAATTAGAGCGAAAGTCTTATTGTTCTAAATAATTGTACTGAGCCTTATATTGAAATGAGAAATTTAAATTTGCAAAATGTGCTGAGCAGAGAAAAAAAATAAACATGCTGACAAGCATTATAATGAGTTGTTTCATTTTCATTCTTAATAGTCATACAATATTTCAGATATCTCTTTTATTAAAAAAAAAAAAAAAAAAAAACATATATTTCAATATTCATAAAAAGAAACAAATTAAAAAACTATTAAAAAAGATGAAAGAGATATCTCTTTGAAATTGAAGTATATATGTAATAAGTAATATAAATGAATTTGAAGACAAATATTCGCGCCAAAACTACAAACTGATATACCGTATACACATGGTTGCGCTGCTTCGGGAACTACAATGTTATCCAGCAATTGATAGAAATTAGACAAAAACCTAAAAGTAAAATTTAATCATGGCCATGTTTTGCCTTCTTTTCTTTTTTTCCTTACTTTTAACCGATATTTTGTTACTAAACGTATCTTACTTTTTATGTTTATTGGTGCCTAATCTAACACGCGAAAAACGAAGAATGTGTCGCCATCTAGGAAGAGTTAATAAAAAAGTGATCATTGAGTGAACTATCTAAAGAAGTTCCAAGACCTGTTCAGTTTAATAATAATAAAAAAAAAGGTAAAAACAGGTGCATTTTAATTTGTATACTGTACACTTGATTGCTCAATAATGTAAATAAATTGAAATTGACGCTATTACCAATTATTTAGCAATTAAATTGTTATACATAAATTTTTTTGTTACTTTTTTTAATCCTCTTATTTGATTTCAGATTGTAAAATTAATGTCAGAAGAGTTGGTTGAAAACAGTTTTAATTATACTATTCATTAATTATAAAACTGTTATATTCCTTAAAAATGTAAGTATATTTTCCTTTATTATTTGGGTTAAACTTAATCGTTATCAATATTTTATTATAAGTTTTCAAATAATTTGATTATCTTATATCAAATAATAATTTTTTTCTTCATATTTAAACTATGTTGTACAATTATTGTTTCTATATTTGTTGTGTAAATATGAATGTAAAAAAAGAAATAATCATTTACAAAACAGTAATATTATATAATATTACAAATAAAACTTCATACATATTTTTATATAATATATCAGGCCCATCTATATTAATATAATTTACGTAGGTTACAGGGAATGAAAGAAATTCTTTTTATTAAAAACCATCACAATTCAATCAATGTAATTTCCAACATCTCAGAATTGCCGTCTATAAAGTAGGATGGAATAATTATTCTGAAATAGCAAACAAACTCAAAGAATGCAATGTCATTGTTTGTTATATAACAATGGGAAAGTTTAAAACTCTGTCAGTTCTTATTTTATGGCGACTGATTTCCGTTTTTGTGGTACAAACTGCTCATGTCCCAGACGAATACTGGCAAAGCCTAGAAGTGGCCCACAATATAACTTTCGGTTATGGATATTCAACATGGGAATGGCGTTTTGGTATTCGTAGTTACCTGTACCCCTCCCTCATATCAGTGTTATATAAAATCCTTGACATCTTCCACGTCGATTATGTCGAGGTGCTGTTAATAATGCCAAAAGTATTTCAAGCATTTCTTAGTGGCTATGCTGACTATTGCTTGTATCTATGGACGAATAAGAGCAAAGTGGCACTTTTCTCCCTTGTTTTCAATTGGTACTGGTATTATTGTGCCACACGTACTCTGATCAACAGCGTGGAAACTGCTATCACTACTATTGCATTGTCCATGTTCCCATGGAAAACTGATCAGAATACGTCTTTTCTTTGGCTGATAGGATTCTTATGTTTTGCAAGGCCGACTGCGGCAATCGTTTGGTTGCCATTTATTTTGTACTACCTGTGGACAAGAGAGACGGAATTCAATATCACACTGATAAAATGTTTTTCTATAGGTACTTAGTATTTTTATCTTATGTACAGTCGAATTTATTTATTCAATGTAGAATTACTGAACAATACAAAAATACAGAATATTGAACAAATTTTCTACATCAATATATAAATTATATATAAAATTATTTACATTTAAAAAACACTCGTGATTCCATATAATTTTTAATAGTGACTTACAGTCTTCGATTTAATTTCTTTTTAATGATATTATTAACTCTAAACTACATACTACAGTAAAAAGTAAACGAAATTCGGCTGTATAGATTATCATATCATAAATATTTCATATTATATAAAATTTTTCAAAGCTATTAACTAAAGTTATAATAAATTTTTCTACAACCATGAAACTGTTTTCAGTTCATCAATCATCATTTATCAATCAACATCATTCTGACTAAATTATTCTTCATAGGTACCATTACATTCCTCATTTCGACCTTGGTTGACACACTCTTCTACAAACGGTTCATAATCACACCCTGGGAGTTTCTCAAGTTTAACGTACTACACAGAATATCGGAAACTTATGGAGTGGAGTCATCACTTTGGTACTTCTACGCTGGATTACCAGTTGTGTTTGGACTGCAATGCCTTCTTCTCCCTGTGGCTGCTTGTCAGATTTACAAACGTCATTCTTATTATCACAAGCAATCCATCCTTTTAATCAGCATCGTCTGGACACTCATCGTTTACTCATTGTTGCCTCACAAAGAATTCCGCTTTATTTTGCCGCTGCTTCCAATGATGATTTACCTTACTTCGACGGTACCAACTTTGGAGGCACCAAGAAAAGCACGGAAAGCCATAGCTCTGTTATTTCTGCTACTGAACTTGATTCTCGGCTTATATTTCTGTCTTTTACATCAAAGAGGATCACTTGATGTAATGAAGTTCTTGCGCCGACAATTACCAGAAGAGGATTCCAAAGTGGATTTACTCTTTCTAACACCATGCCATGCGAATCCTTTGTACAGTCATCTTCATCGAAACGTCAGTGTCAGGTTTCTCACTTGTGAACCGAATTTCAATAACGTCGAAAATTACCTCGATGAAGCGGACACATTTTTCGCCGATCCCATGCTTTGGATAAATACAAATTATAAAAACAGTACATCGTTGCCAAGTCACGTGATTGTATTTGATAATGTTATCGGCCAAATTTCCTCATTTCTAGTCAAATATAACGAACTCGCAACCATTTTTTACTCGCAATTTTCACAAGGCAAATATGGAAACAATATTGTTGTCTACAAACGAGTAGTCTCTAATTAACAACTAAAAAGGGGAACTGCTACTGAATGATGAATGTTATTTTGTCTGATTTTTAAGGACGGATGATGATTCTCGGACACTAAACGACAAATTGGACAACTTGATGTTGCAAAATTTAGAATTAATGGAGGAGAAAGTGGCCGCTACCATGGAAATGGAAAAGTCGCTGAGGATTGCGCAAATAGAGCTAGCTAAAGCAAAACTGATTCGTGGGAAAGAAGCTATTGGACCTATGCAGATACCGATTCATACAGACAACCTTAAGTCGCTGTTCAATTTAGAAAGTGTGATATCTGAAGAAGATGGCAATTCCACGCCACAATTTGATATCAGTTTGAAACAAAATAGTGACAATGTACAGAATCCGTTGAAATGGTTTGGCATTTTAGTGCCACAAAGTCTGAAATCGGCGCAAAAATATTTTCAGGAATCTATTTATTTGTCGATAAAGGTGGCTAATATACAAGCAAAGTTGATTGGGATTTTAAACGAAATAGAAGTTTCAAAGCAATTGAAGGATAGAATGAATAATCAGATATAATTTCTTGATTCAATGAGCTAAAATTAATTTTACCAGCAGGGGAATGAAATTTGCACCGAAAAAGATTAATGTGCACTGCAAGCAGTCACATTGTTTAATTCTTGTTAGTACAAATGAAAATGTTACTTATATATGAGTATAGACATGTACACATGTATGCGTGTGTAAATAATCAGTATGAAAGTTACATTTTTCAAGTTCAGTAGTTATTTTATATCTTTATACAAAAGACATTTGATCAACTGGGCCATTTTCAATCTGACAGGCGGAAATAGTAAGTTTTACAACGCTTTTAAAATGTATAAAAATCATAAATTACAGTCAAACCTTGGCTAGCTATCAAAGCCAAAGCCTGGGACCACGCACCTAGCTATTCAAGGCAGGAAATTATCCATCCTTTCCTATCAGTCTATATATTGAGAGTCTATCTTTATTTTGAGCATAGACGTAAGGCAAAGACAGACTCTGAGCAACGAAAGACAAATAATATTTAGTTTACTTTTGTAATCAATAAGAGTAGGCATGAAATCCTTAGTGGGGAAGCGTTAGATGTCCAAACAAATTCAGGATAGCTAACGTTGGAGAGATAGACAAAAGATACCTAGCCGAGCTTTGACTGAGATAGTATTTCAACATTAGAGTATAAGAGATGATAGATTATGATAAATGTTAATAGAAAATAAAAAAACAAACAACTTTCATACAAACTGATTGTTACAAATATTATAGATATATTTGGTAAAATTTGCACAAATATATGTATATACACATTCATTTATATATTTCTTTTGATTGTAAAAACAAAAAGTTATTTGAATGTTTTATATAATGTAATACGATTATTAAGTACCAAATATATTTTGTCCAGAAAAATGAAAAGTATTGAGATCAGTAAGAGTGATAAAATGAAAATGATTTTTTTTTATATAATTTTTTATTTATTTGTGAGTATATTATTAGGATTATATATTCACTCGATGGTATCATTATTTATGTCAATAATTTTGTTGTTGCTCTAAATTAATGAATGTAAGGAATATATTTTGTCTTTTTAATAAAGGTCTATGAATCATCACTACAAGCTCATAAAATTAAATACTTTCCCAAAAATGTTTCAAAATTATTATAACATTTTTAAAATATATAAGTTTATTTTAATGTTGTGGGCTTATGAAATTATTATTAAATTATTATAATGCTGTGAAAAAATTAAAGTAAATCTTTCATTAAACATTAATATATATTCGAAATGTTTGTAAAAAATAATAACTTAATTTTATCTGAACTTTACGATTTTTTAGAATTTTAAAATATGTAATTTACTGGCTTATTCAATAAATATTCATGAATATATGTATGTGCAATTTTTGGTTTTTAAATCGATTAATTCCAGAAAATAATGTAACTCATTTATATACGAACTGGTTTTAAATTACATTTTACATGTATAAAAATAAATAAATAATTAAAACAATTATTATTTTTGTAAAAAAATAAATTAGATATTTATTAATACATAAAATAATAACATATAAATCAATTACAATTCTTTTTTTAATACTTAGAGCTAGTGTATTGAATGAACATTTGATATATACACAAAAACGTTTTCTTAATCCAGATTGAATTGAGCGCGCTCTCGCGATGAGTCATGACGTCATGACGTAAGTGACAAAATAAAAGAAAATATGGCGACATTCGCTCCGTGATACCGTCAACGTCGATTGCAGAGTGTCAACGGTTACCTGAACCCTGTAAATAACGGCTAATTTTTCCTAATTGGTAATTTGTATATTTTGTAAAGCGATAGCCCGAGGATGAGTTTCTTCGGCAAGATATTCGGGGGCAAGAAGGAGGCCTCGGCCCCGACGACCGCCGATGCCATTCAAAAATTACGCGAGACCGAGGAGATGTTATTGAAAAAGCAAACTTTCTTAGAGGATAAGATTAATTTAGAAATCAAAGTGGCCAGGCAAAATGGCACAAAAAACAAACGAGGTAATGTCATTCACCAATTCGCCATGGATATTTTTGTGCTATCAATTGACTTGTCCTTATGAACATTACGTTATCAGTCATTGTTGTCATCCATTAAAAGATAATTATCTCGAATGATTGAAGGTTTATTATTAAATCAATTCTAAGTAAAAAGAACAAAAAGAAAAAATAAAAAGTATAACTTTTTCTTCAAATTTTGGTAACTTTATTTTTAGTGTTCAATGTTGAACTAATTTGCAAACCTGTATCTACAATAATATACTATTAATTGTATTTATTTAAAGCTTTTGTGTAATTCAACAAATCAATTAAAATTTCGAATTTGATAAAGAGAGTCAATCATCTTATGATGAAATTTGATTTACCGTTGAAATATAAATGTCCATGAGATGTTGACTCATCTTTCATGTGCATAGAGACTGGAATATCCTGTTAATTGACAATTTCTGCAGTGTCTTTTTGCAAATTTTATAAATCAAGCATTGTAGATAGAACTACGTTCTATAATATATATATTTTTTGCATAAGAGTACAAAATAATTCATAAAAAACAAACAAGTTGGTTAAATTTATATTTATCTTAACTTTTTTATACATTTTTGATTCTTATAATTTATAATATAATAAATATAAACAACTAAAAAAGATTTTTAAAACTTTGATATTAAAATTTCGCAGCTGCTATTCAGGCACTAAAAAGAAAGAAGCGCTACGAAAATCAATTAAAACAAATCGATGGAACTTTATCTACTATTGAAATGCAAAGGGAGGCATTGGAAAGTGCAAATACAAATACTGCTGTACTTACGACAATGAAGAACGCCGCAGATGCCCTTAAAGCAGCTCATAAACACATGTAAGATTCAATGAAACATATACATTTAACATCAATTACAAACAATATCACTGTGCAAAATTTAATTCACTTTTAAGAGTGAATTTCACACACCTTCCAATTATATATTTTGGTTAGAAGTTTTTACATATTTAACTTGAATACCTAATTATACATACTTTTGAATTTTTTCTAGTCCTAGGGACAAAAGTTCCATTTTTTGTTAAGTATTATTTTTAAAATAAATATTTCTAAAATTTAAATAACGTTCGAATAACAGATTTTTTTCTAAAAAAAAAAGAAGAACAGGAAAGTACATTGTATTAATCTATTTATAAATTATTTTAGGGATGTTGACCAAGTTCATGATATGATGGATGACATAGCTGAACAACAAGATGTGGCAAGAGAAATTTCAGACGCAATTTCGAACCCAGTGGCGTTTGGTCAAGATATCGATGAAGACGAGCTTGAGAAAGAACTGGAAGAACTTGAACAAGAACAACTGGATCTCGAACTTCTCGGTGTTCACGAACCAGATGAATTACCGGAAGTACCAGCTGCGGCAACTGCCGAACCAGCTGCACCTGCCAAAGCTAAAGCTAGTAAGTGCATGAAAACGAAGTACTGAAAACATTAATAATGGGTACTGGTGAAATTTGGTAAAAATAATATACAAGAAAGACAAGGATTAATGTAATTTGATTTTCACTGAGCATTTTTTTTTTTTTTTTTTCAAAATTATATAAAGATATATGAGTTTAGAGTAATTGAAACTGAATATTTAATTTATTAATAAAAATGGTTTGGTAATTATTAAAAAGAGAATTTTTTTTTTTAAATATAATTTTGTACTTCTAATTACAAGCCTTTAACAAAAATGTTTAAATTACTTAACATATGTGTTGTTGTGATACAAAATATAATTTTATATCATAAATATAATTAAAAAAATGAAAAAATTAAATAATAATGAATATTCACCAGTACTTAATTGTACCTATAATTTTTTTAACAATTTTAGAATCGAAAGCAGTCGAAGAAGACGAAGACCTAAAGGAATTAATGGCTTGGGCAACATAAAACTACCTGGTACATTACCCCACGTTTGAAACTAAGACGAGAGTTCGCTATTTCATTGAACTTTGATGTAAACAAAAGCATAATATCTTTAACTTGTCCAAAATAATTTCCATTCGGTGTTGAAGCAACACAATCTTTAGAATCAGGAAGTACAGATACAAAAAAGCTGTGAATTACGCAGGAGCATTACGCCAACATTCTGAGATTGATTTGATATATTTAGCTGTAATGCAGTACAATGTTATTACGATTTATGTGCTCTGAGTTTTGCAGTATGCTTTCATAGCAAAGTATTGAAAAGCCTGAGAGATACAAAATTAATTTGAACGACAAAAATCGAACATACGTGTTATAACACCCCATTTATTAACGAAAAGCAGTTTACTTGCTGGTGTAAATACAACGCTGAGCTAAATAAATCTTACAATTGGCTCAATTGTAAGAATAATAAAGTACACTTTTTTAAGAACCCTTTTTGTTCAGTCTTTAATTTATGCGATTCTAATAAAGCGTAATGTAAATAGTTTATGAAGATGTACAAACATGGGATAACCAATAATTGGGTTTATTTGTTAAATAACTTGATCTTTGTCAAAAGGAAGAAAAAACTTGTTATATAAAATATTCAGCTTAAGACACAAATATAAATAACTGAGTTAAACATTGCAGTAAGATTTTTTTACACACTAATAGCTTCTATATTTGTATAAATATTTAAAAGATGTTTTAAATAAAATTATTGCGATTCGAGTACTTGATTTTTCTTCGTTGATTTGATCGGCCGTAACAAACAGTTGAGTTTTATTTACAGATATATATCATCCTTATAAAAATTCACTGGAGTTGGCGTATATTTGTTATTTAATTTGTTAAGTGTCACAATTGGCAACGGGTGAATGTGTGGTTTTAACGAAAACCGACGACCAGCTATGTCTATTTCGTATTGAGCGGAAGAGTCCATGATAAAATCGTTGGTGACAACGTGAAATTCATTAGTTTTCTTGGTGCGTGGATGACTTATAAATCCTAGACAAATTAATCGCTGTAGGCAAAATCCGTACCTGTGTAATAGAAAAAATATTTATTATTTTATAATTCTTGTCCATGGAAAAAAATTAGACAAATTTAAAAAACAAATTTTATATAAAATTTAACAGAAATATTATAAAATGATACAGTTTTAAATATTTTTAGTAATATAAATAATATATTTTACTGAATAAGTATGTCGAGTGTAATTATTCAATTTTTTTTTTTATTTTTCTTGCTTAATATGTATACTTCAAATCTTATCATAAACTTTATTACCCAGCAGAACTAACTGTTCCAACAAATTCATTGTTACGATAAAGTGGTTCACCTCCCCAAGCCCATATATCTTTGTCAGGATCTAGATTATTGAGAATAAAAAGTACCAAGCGTATGGAAATCCCTTGTTTTTTCTGACGTTCGAGGGCATATTTTCCGATGAAGTATTCTTTCTATATGAACAAATAAAAAATGTAACATCTAATTTTTTAACAAAAAAAATAATAAAAATAATAATTAATAAATGTTATTAAGTTTCAGATTGCTTGATATCAAAAGTATAGTTAATAATCATTTAAAGAGTAAAAAATTATTATAAGTACATCTAATTTGACACTGTGAGTTTTGCCAGCTTCAAATGGAGTCACGAAAGGTGTGAGTTCTTCCGCCCAAAATGGAATAAATCTTTCTAACCGCATAAATCTTTGAGTTAAAACACCAACGTCTCTTACACCATAATCTCTGCCAATATCTATTAATGTTGAGTATACGTGGAGTGCATATTCTGATGGTACGTAAAGACAAAAACCTGGTTCTCCAGTGTGTGTGAAAGCCATTAACATGACATCAGAAGCATAGCCAACATTAACTTCCTATATAATACAAAACTTATTTTTAATATAATTGTGATAATATTAATTACTTTAGCACATTCATTTAGTACTTATTTCATAATCATAATACTCATTTCATAAAATAATTTCACCATACTTTGTATGTAAACTGAGGCAAATTGATGTTGGAATTCGATATTTCTGACAACAATTGAGCTGCTTTCGGACCAACAAGATTAATAACTGTATATTTTGATGTTACATCATTTAATGTAACAGAATGATCATTTGGCAAGTGTCTGGAAGTAAATGAATCGTGTAGTTTTGAAATATATAAAGAAATTAGATGAAAAATATTTTGTATAAACAGAATTTTAAACTTAAACAAATGGCAAAAGAATTTACTTTGACATCCACTGATAAATGCGTGTCTGTTGCATTGTCGGTGAAACCATAAAATATCTATTTTCTGCTTGTCTCACTAGCATACAATCATTTTCATATCCTCCCCTGTCATTCTGCATTCCTGTGTGGACTATTCCACCAGTTGATATATCAACGTTGTTGGAACACAATTTTTGCAAATAATCAACTGCTTCGGAGCGAGTAGACTAAAAAGAAGTATGTGTATACTTTTTAAAATTCTGTTATATTTAGTGAAGTTAAGTTACACTTACCTTGATCTCGATTTTGGAAAAAGAACTCATGTCAATGATTCCGACTCCTTCTCTGCATGCTTGGAATTCCTCTTTCATGAAATTGAAAAACTTTGGTTTGTAAAAGCTTCCAGGTGGCATTTCTGGCTTCTTTTGTCCCCCTGTTTAAAATCAACAGAAATGAAAATTGGATAAAATTAAAT
>JABFOV010002924.1:0-18030 GCA_022817685.1 Aradophagus sp. ZL-2020 | reverse complement strand
CTTTTCGAGCCTCCCGGAAGATGTCGCCTGCGACGTCCGCGAGTCTTCCGGCCGATCGGCCGATACCGATCGGTCGTAGGACAATCATTGTTGGATCTCGAGAGGCGCGCGAAAATGCGGAAAACGTCGCAATGTGTTGCGGTATGAATCATCGCTGGTACACCTGGCGGCAGCAAAAAGAACAGATAGTTTTGCGCAAAAGCGTGACAACGAACCGAGCAAAAGAGGGAGAACAGAAAGTGATCGGAAATCGGGAGGCGGTTTTTGTTCGACGAAGCCGAGCGGGCTCTTTGGGCACCGAAGAGGAAATTTAATTTAAAACGTCCGAAGTAGTTATATTGCGCCTTTTACGGTCGTAAACAAACGCGCCGAATTTGGCGTTGAACGGTGTCTAATCTTATATTTACTATTATGATAAGAAGTGCAAATTTAATTTAACGCAGTAGATGATTCTTAATGGGATCATTTGTAGATATTGAAATTTACAAATCATAATCTATAAAAATATGTTTCCACTATATAAGTTCATATATATGACTTATATTTATCTTTACGTAATTAAAAAATAAGGCGTTATTAAAATGGAAAAGTTTCGACCGAATAACGAAAATTCGTTAACAGACTGCATTAATTTGAATGTAAACTTTCAGCAGCATAAATAGAGGTCATTGTATTATGTAAATAAAAGAATAACGCATCGTGAAGGAAAATTTAAATGAACGTAACAATACATACAACAAAGAAAATAAAATGCACAAACTTCGAAAATTAAAGTCATAAAATGCAAATTATTCAACAAACTATGTAAAATTTCAATAAAACATTTGTGCTCTCGGCGCAACAAGCAAGACCGAAATATCTCTCACCTGTATCAATTAGAAATTCGACCTTGGATGTAGACATGCAACTTTTACTTCCCTCCGCCGGCATATTCTTCTGTCTCGGAATTCGCAGACCGACGAAGGGATTTTTATAATTGATCCCACTTTGATTTAATTTGGACCGGCAAGTGAAGCCGCTGCTGCGACAGGCACCGAAGCCGAGCACATGTTTTATTCAGCACAATGGAAATTGATTTATTGAAATGTAATTTTAATTAATAAGCGGCCAGCTAATGATTTTCGATTTATTAATGTGTCCTTCAGCGTAAGTCAGCCGCAATTACGCGGTGCGACTAATTATTTTGAATGTACTGAAAACCAAATGCGCGGCCGCACGGTGGCCGTAATCATTTCGATCTTGTCAATTACGCCGGCCCTAATTATCGTCGTGGTTATCAACGGAGTAATTAACGCTGCTTATCACTAAACACGTGAATTTAGCGTTTATTTCGTCAGCGATAAACATTTATGCCCCGCGACAACCACGCGGTTCGGCGCTGTGATTGCTCAATTAAGGGCCGTTTCCCACAGAAAAACCAACATAAAAACCGTATTTATGTTTCTTTTATTGTCTCGAATACATAAAACTCGGACTAAAGCTGAAGCGAGTTACAAAAGCGGTAAATAATCATTCTTTTGAACGGCTAATGACAGGCCGATGTGCGAGTTAATAACGTTTCATTTAGCCAATGTCAATACAAAAACGTCTCGTTATAACGCGGAAAAAGGGCTCGTCGTTGTGAATTATTTATGTTATAATTTCGCCGTTTTCTTACCGAAACTAGATAAACATCAGTTTATGAGAAATTTAGTTTTATTATTTGTTTTTATTCAAAAATTTAATTGCAGTAATAGAGGTATAACAATTATTGTGTCAATTATTTAATCTGGAGATCTGACATTTTTCTTCTTTTTTGATTTAAGAAATTCTTTTAAGTGAAATATCAATAAAATTTCAATCTTCAACTAAGCGAGTATTTTTACAGCCAATGTAATAAATTTAAAATGTTATTTGTTTGAAACATCATACGTTATTATTCATCGATTTATAAATATATTTATTTAATGTTTTTTATAACAAATTGTTGTTTTTTATTAGACAATTATAAATGAAATCGGTTGAGACGCATTGTCAAAATGAAAAACTTACAATCGAATTCTTTCTAATTCTATTTGTCAATTCATTTAATTTTACCTAGTATCAATAAATGTATATTTTCTTTGAATTTTTCTTCCTTTTTCCTTTTTCAGTTAAAGATTAATAAAGTATCATCAATGATATTTTTCCTTTTCAAATTTGTAAAACCCGTATTCCACTATTTTCCAAATCGACTTTACACCATAATACCTTTCCCCAATAAATAAAAATAACTAAAGTAAAAAGAAAACTTACTACTGTTTCGTAAACAAAAATCCGATTTTTCAACGTAAACGAATGTCAATATTTGAATGACGCACATAACTCATCAATTTAACAGCCGATCAATCGGTAAAATAATTCGAACGATTCCTCAAGCTTCTTAGTTGTATACATTCCCAAACACTTTACGTTATGGATGATTAATCATCATCATTCTCGCGACGGTAGCGAAGGGCATCTGCTGGAGTTCTTTGTTAAATGTAAGCACAGCATCTCGCTTTCGAACGAGCCGAGGACTAGAATTCCAAATCGCCGGGCCATTAAGCTTCGGCGGCAATTACAATTCTAGAAGCTCTCGGAACCGATTTGCGCCAAATTAGGACCGTAAATACTCGGCCTCCGAACGGCCAATGTTCGCGGAAGAGGAAGATGCTGTCGTGCCGATTGAATTTGATAAGACGTGTCCAGCGTATCGCGTCGACGTTTTTATCGTCGCAATTGATCAACGGACTTTTTCGATCGCCGCTTTTTTCACTGTCGATTTTGTTTCGACTACGACGAGCGTTGTCTTTAATTGCACCGTTTCGAGAGAACAATTGTCTCGTTAAACTGTTCTGAAGAAAGAAACAAAAAAAAAGATCGAGAAAGGGACTAGTTCTAATTTATGAAACTATAGAATTTCTGAAAAAAATTATGTAATAAAAAAGTGTATATATGTGTATAAAAGTGTACATATGATGACATAAATTTCCCGTAACATAATGTAGGAAAATGAACTAAAAAATTATTTTTATGAAGCAGTATTATGAAACTGGAAAACTGTCGAAACTTAATTGAAAATAATAATAAATAATAATAGGAATAAATGTAAAAAAAATTTTCAAAATTAATCATTGCAATTTACAAATTTCTACAACCTATAATGCACAAAACCGTTAATTTCCTCGAATCGCGAAAACCTAATGAAACGATTGAAAAATTGCCGGCACATCTGCCAACAGTCTACTCCCCTCCCTCGAAAGTTAATTGTCAATCAAAAAGCAGCGGCCCTCGTAAACCGACTCGGGGGCCCGCGATAAAAGACGTGGAATTAAATAGTCAATCAACGAATTGGAAACAAAGAAACGGCCGGCGCATTACGGCGAATAGTTAATAGACGGCCGTTAAAGCCCGGACGTAAAATATCAGCGCTCTATTTTGTTCTCGCCTGGACGCTGCGGAATCACGCGGCCGGCATACGCGCGCCCCGCCATTGCTATAGTTTAAATGAACGATAAATATAATACATTTAACCGTAAAATTTTAACTACGCGTTTACCGTTACATTTACTACTGACGTTTCTCCGCGCGGATGCCAACAGCGCCGTCGCTCGTTTTTTTTTTTCATCGCGGCCTCGCCTTTTTTTATCCCCTTTTTCATGGCCCCGCGTTCGCGGTCAACGAAAGGCGTCACCGAGCGCTCTGCGCGGACTATAATCAGCGTTATTGTTCGTCAAAATGTTGCCCGCGAGTCATCGTCTTCGAGAAATGTAGATTGCTTACCGGGAATCTTTACGCGGATATTATTTGTTTCAAAGGATGCGCTTTATTGTTGACGGCCAGCGCGAAAACGTTCTTCCGCTATTCCACTTCTTCGCCGCGTCGTATGCCTTTTCGCCTTTTTGTCTGTGGGTTTTCTTTTTTTTTGTCCCCCCCTCCCGCTCTCCCTGCGAACCACTTTTTATGCGCTCCCGCAATAGCGTTGCACGCGAGCGTGGTATGTGCCGATTATAAATAGACTTTCGGTCCATTTTTTATGATCCGATTCTACTTTGGAGAACATTTTTTCTAACAGTGGTTGGTTTAACGACGAAGCAGTTGAGTTTTATTTCAATTGATAACGAAGTGAGAATAGTCGAATGATAGTCGCCGCCAAATGGAATGTGAAAAAGTATAATTTTTACAAAAAGAAATTGTTTCCCCGTAAAATGACCTCATTGAAAGAAAAGAATTAAAATAATTATCGAAAATTATATTTTTTTGAATAAACGAATGGATGGAACATTTTTCAATGATATTAGAAGTTGTTGATGGCACGATAAAATTACATGATCATGTCTTCATGACGCAGCCAGACTCCGAGTGGTTATATTACTGAAAAGGATACATTGTGATACAGTAGTCACTGAAAGATTGCTTTTGATCATGGTCATTATTTTGTCAGACTTTGTATCGTGTATTAGTATATCATCACGTGATTTCGAACAAATCTTTCCAGCTCAAATACTTTTCTTTTTAATCTGATGTTTTTTTTTACGAAATTAAAACTAGACTGAAGTAATCCAAAAATTTGCATTAATTTTCAAACAATGCGTATATACGATTAATAAAACGAAGAAAATTCCAAAGTCAGTTTGTATATACAAATATCCATGAATGTCGGTAATCAATAAGTGCAGTGAATCGAACATGTGTTTCGTCAGGCGAAAGTATCTTTTAAACATTTTATTCCCCACAAAATTAAGTGATTTTGAGTTCAAAGTAATTTATATTACCGTCAAATCCGCGACGTTGAATTATTTTTTACAATTATTTGTTCTAAAATAATTTATCATTTATTCATTTCTCATGTGTTCTATAGAATGTAAGACTCCTAATTTTGATAACAAAATCATTATCAAACTCAAATACAATTAAGAACAAACAAATTTCTCATTTCCTGATGAAATAAAGTATATAAATGAAAAATTGACTCAAATTAAAATAAACACAATACGAAAATTTTCGCAGTAACAATTTTCATTAAATTTTGTACTCAGTCACCAGCAAAACAATTTCCTAGAGTAAAACCTCGATTGCCGAGAAATCAACCGATCTCGTACGTCATCCTTAACAACGAACGCCCCTCGACAACTCCGCGGCGATTTATTTCTCTCGGAACAATGCTAATTTTGAATTGTTTCTCAGCGCGAAAAAGCTTGCGGAAGCGTCGATCGTTAGGCCGCATAATTGCGCGACTCGGCGGCTCGCGCGTTTCATCGATTGGACTATTAAGCGCCGGCATTATTTCGCGCAATTGCGCGTTGTTGAATACATTTCTCGTTGGTTAATTAGTGCGAAGAATGCTCCGAGGGCCGGTTAAGACAAGAAGAGGGGTGCGGGGGTTCGAAGGCGGAGGGAGGGTGACGGGGTCCGGAATTATTATAAAACGTGACTGGTCGGATGTGCCATTATCTCGAGTCGGCGATATCCGCGGTATCGAACGCCGCGATTTTTCAGTCTCCGCGGGGGACCGGCTGCTACGAAGACGAAGTGCGCGAGACAGAAGGCAGGAAAGTTGCAGAGTGCCGGCGGGATCAATTATCGGTGTAAAAACGTTCGGCAGAAAAAGGAGCCCGTAATAGCGTCCGACGATTTTTATCACACGTTCATTTGTATCGCCGACCGCGGTGTCAAATGATCTGTCATAACGATCTGATTTGTTTTCGATAGCGCGGCTGCCGTTCACGCCGAAGAATTAAGGCGCGGCGAGAACGGCCTCGACCGTTGTTTTGCTCGGGATTTATTTTATTGGATCCATTGCAGTTTTTAACGACATTTTGTAGCGCAGTGATTCTTCTTATAGCGGAAAAAATTTGATTTATTATTTCGAAGAAGATGTTTTTGTTTACATTGAATAGACTTTCTGTTTATTATTTTGATACGTATTTGAAATTTGTTTTGAAAGGTTTTTCCATTAGAAGAAAAAGTATTTTTGACAAATATATCTTTCTTTACAGTAAAAAGATACCTTTTCTAAAAATGCATTCCTTTAGAAAGACTTTAATTTTGGTCGTGAATGATTTTTTGGAAGAACGAAAATCGCTATTCGAAGGAGGCCAAATTTTGTTGAAAGATTATTTTTCTATTCATGCTATCTTTACTGATGAATACCCGAGATACGTTTGAAAACGCTTGAAATATTTGAAAGCGTTGACAGATGCCTTGAATTCAGAAAAGATATTCAAAATAATTTCGAGACATTCTATAAGCCTTTTTTAAAGCATTTGAGACAGTTTTGAAAGCATAAAATTTTTTTTCTTTCCTTGTTTACTTTTTATGTTACATTTAATGTTTCTTTTCTTAACTCGATTATCTCATACAACCAAAATTATTAATTTTAACAAAATCAAAATTTAAAGAAGATGAAATAAAAACAAATCGTATTATAAATGATGATCGGATCATTATCGTAATTCAGTAACTACATTGGGAATTCCGAAAGCTAAACATCCATTATCCAAATGAATTGTAGCTGGAAATCGATGGCGCAGCGATCGAAGCAAATGGCGGAACGTTTGAATAAGCGGCCTGGAAGTGAAGATATCAAAGAAAAGGCTGTAATCTCGTAACGTTTATGGGTTAATGAATTCGTGATTCGCGCCGTTTACCGCGACTTCCCCGGCAATTTATTGAATATAAAAGAATTAAGCCGCGACGGCATTGCGGCCCATAAAGTATACATCTCTTTTGGTATCATGCAAATTGAAAAATGGATGGAAATGGTTTGAACACAGGTTGGCGGCGCGAGGCGAAAATAACTTAATCGTTCGTCTTTCGCGTGAGGCACCGCTGCGCCGTGCCAATTTCGTTCAGCCGCTGTTACGTCAGACGCGATTACGCCACCGTGACTTTGAATGTCGAGGCAAAGTGCTTTGACCCACGATGCCGATGGCCATAACGTTTCAGGCCTCGGAACGAGCCACTGTAAGCATCGGCGCCGGCTCCGTCTCGAAGTCACGAACTTGGAGCCAGGCCGGATAATTAAGGCGTGCAACTAGCCAAGACGAATAATGTCCCGTTAAGCTGCGAGGTGACAAAATTCGTGATCCGGCGTGGGAGATCGGGCCGATTAATCGCTGGCCTGGCGAACAACAGGCCGCCTAAAATCGCGCTCCCATTTTGCCACGGATCGTTTGGGTAAAAAGCGACGCCCCGTTAAGCCGATCATGTCGGCGATTTCCACGTTTCCAACGGTTTCCACGTTATCGCTGCAGTGGTTGCTGAGGAAACTGAATTCGTTAAGATGATCCAAGAGATTTTATTGGTCCTGTTAGTGACGATTTGAGAATGACTAGAAAATTTGCAAAACTTGCAAATTCGCAAAATTCGCAAGTTGCAAAAACTATTTTCACAGCTGGTTTTACATGCGATTCTCTCTTTAACACTAGTTTTAGCACAACAACAATATTCACAATTTTCAATCAAGTTGAATAATACTGAGATTGGGAAGATACTGAAAAATTATTAGATGATGTGTCTTGACAGAGCACGTTATGCTGATTTTTCATTTGAGTAGTTAATTATAATTTAATATAAAATTAATATAAATATAGTTACTCCAAATATATGATATAAATAGATATCGAAATTATCTTACTTGAAGACACTTCCGAAGTCTGAAATCAAACGCATTTCTCTAAAAGAAAATCTTTGTCTTTTCTTCTATCGTTAACTTTTATCATTTCCCCATTCATAACTTTTTGCGCCTCCTTCAAACGAAACGTATATGTAACGCACGCTTTCATTCATGAAACACGTGCCACGTATAATTTATTCATCCTGCGAGTTCCGAGGCGCTTCGTAAACGAGCGATAACGACGTCATTTATTCGATTATGTCACGGCAGCGTAGGAGCGGGAGGATTATAATCGAATCAAACGCTGTATAATTACGACATCGGCGTTTCCGACGTGCGGAGCGGCGCGCTCGCGCGCGGACGCAAAGCAAGCGAAGGAAAACCGCGGGTTTCGCGGCGATCGGTCGCAAACGCGATTACTTGTTATCTGATAAATGGCCCCGTTTAATTACGCCTTGTTCAACGAAGTCGCGTGACCGACAAATGGATTTCTCAATTGGGGATTAGCGTAACTTTCATTGAGTTGCAATTATGACGTGATCGGTGGCTTTTGCGAAATGTTTCGGCGATACCGATCTCAATGAAAATTTTGCGCAGTTGCCGCAGGTAAATGAAGTTCGCAAGGCAAGTCAGAAAGCGAATTTCTTTTTTTTTTCTTTCCAACGAATTAAAGCGTAATCAATTTTGTAAGATAAAAAAATCAAACTGGTTTATGTTTACTCTTCTGTTAACATCTTGTAAAATTCCATTGTGAGATTTTTTTCATTTCTCTTAAAAGGTATTATAATTAATGCAACTATATGGGAAATGTACGATCGCATAATTCAATAAAATTACCTCGATAACACAAAAAATGATCTCGACAGCCGCGCAATATGTTATTTGCGTTAATAATAAATAAATATTTTACGCGTTTACTAAAAGGAAGGTAAAAGAAGTCGTCGTCGGTTCTTGCGGTGCGCGGAACAGTTTGCACCTCTTACGCCTTCCCGTAATGGCTTTTGGCATTTTTCGTTATTACTATTAATAATATACCATTTTTAATATCCGTTACTTTAATTTCTAACGGGGACTTGAAATGTTGGCTCGGCAAGTTTAATTATCATTCAACACCTCGCGAGGTCGTTCCTTAGCGAGTGTTTATCATAAAATTATCGATGAATTCGTTGTACCGAGCAGTTTAAAGTTCGGAGTAAGTGAATAAAACCTGCTGCGCCGTAATTGTAAAAAGTGCGGTGAAATAAAGTTTGCGACGAAAAAAAGGGAATAAAAATGGAAGAAAGGAAAAAGTAACGGAAAACAATGAAGATAAGAAGAAAGAAAAGAAGAATAAAAAGCGAGGAAGAAAAAGAAACGGTGAGGCAGAAGAAGAGAAAGGACGAGCAGAAAGCGGAAATTCGAGTGAACATTCCCGAGCCCTAAGATTGCACCAATCTTCGATTAACTACTCCGATAAATGTGCGCCGATTGCCGATAAATCTCCCCTAATAAATTCCTCATTCAATTTACAATTTAGCCGGCCGAGTGCCGGGGAAACACCTACTAAATTTCGTACCATTACGCGGTCGCGAAATTGCACCCCTCGGGCGTCTGGCTCGCACGCAAAAGCCAGGCCGCGCAGGATCATTTCAGTGCAATAACAATAAAGACGCCGCGTTTCTCCATATTGTTATTTCGCGTACGAGGGTCACGCGCAGGAGCGAGTGGTCTCTGCCAAACAAGGCGAGCGAGTTTCGCGAAGGGTCGCGCTGACCGGAAGCGGAAGCGACCGATGACCGGCGTGGCCGGTTTATGCCCGGCGTAGGGGTTTATGCGCCCAGCCAAGCCGCCATGAGGAAGCGTCGATGCAATTGCGAAATTGCCTCGGCCGACGCCGACGCTTCCGCAACAAGGCAACGAGGGAAAAAGAAAAAAGAAAGAAAGAAAAAAAAGCCACGATTAAAGTTCCTCGCCATCGACACTTGGCCGATCGCGGGAATCGCGCGGGGTCGCCTGCCGATTCGGTGGAGAATTGCGGAAGGCGCTGTTCGGGGCTATTGTTCGTCGTCGCGCGGCATTGTAACGGTCCCGGGATTAATCTGGAAACAGCTGCCGAGGAATTTCGTCGCGGTCAGATTTTTAATTGGACCCGTATGTTTATGTTAAACGCGACACTGGAAGGCCATTGCTTGAATTTTGGGCGTACTGACCGACGAACTGTGAGACCTTTCTTCTATTCTGCGTAGTTAATCTGAATTTTAAATGTTGCCCTGACGCGGCCTTGCCTTATTGCGGTCTTGGGAATTTCTCGTACTTTAACTTTCGTTCGCGGAAGGTGCAATTGGTGGCTGTAAAAATGAGGCTTTTGCAAAGTAAAACGATTGATACAGATCGGTTTCAAAGATTAGAGGGCTTCGGTTTATGGTTCTGCAGAAGTGGACAGTCGTTTCTGGACGCTTTATATTCATGCTGTGGAATGCGAGTACCGTGGCTGGTTCAAGTGTCTTCGGCGTTGTTAACGAGTCCGCGAATTTAGAGGACCGACGTTGGAAGGTATTTACAGCTTTGCGGAATGAAGATGCTATCTGGTATATAAAAAGATCTGAAACGCGATAGAGCGATGACCTCGAACAATGTGCCTGCTTCACATGTCAAAGTGCGGAACAAAAGATGGCGTGTGATGGTGCAGGCCTACATCCAACAATGCGTTATTAACGGCGTCTGAAGGGGTTAATCAAATTTAAGCATCGCTTTGCCTAAAACAAATTTTCGCCGACAATGAAGACAACGCGAACGAAAACTCCATACTGCGTTGATACTGTTTTCCGATCTTATCATTTTATTTGTTACTAATTGAGTAATCAAAAATCGAGAGAACAATGTAAGGACTGTAAGATAATCCAATTTTGAATGAAGTGCTATGCTTAAGTAGATCCGGAATTGTACTACAAATTAAAATATCGGATTGCAGCAAGTTAAATTAAGGAAAGAATTCTCTCAGAGGTCATTATCTCGTTTATTTGAGAGAAATAGATAATTTTCAATATAATGACTTTATAACAGTAAAGATTAAATTTCATGTGAAAAATATATCATATGTAACCCATCCAAGAAGACACCCGCATTTCTGAATGTCAAGCAAAGAAAAAGAGTTGGGAGAAATACTATTACTTCGTGTTTTCTTCGAAAATAACGACAACACGGCAATGAAACGTCTCATTTTCAGTGACAAATTCGGTACCAGCTTTAATTAGGCCCGAAGACAACCTCCAAGCAACGGTACCAAACTCAAAATAAGGAACCAAGGAAGGAGAAACACCTGGAACAGCTGCCTTCACTCCTATCAAAGAGAGACGGACGATTTTGAAAATAATGACGGCACGACGGCAAACGTCTGTTTTCCGACTGCAACAAGCAAGCACCTCTGGCTCTGTCACTGATCAACAGAGAGTCGCGGTCGCGACCGTAAACGTAGCTATTAATGAGCGGCGCTGTCAGTTGCTTCGTAGCGCGAAAGTGCAACGTCTTTTACGGCAATTAATTTCGTCGTGTTTTTATTACGTGGCGCAATGAGAATCTCGCACATTAAATGGGCCCGCGGTAATTCCGAAGTGAATCGATCTTCCCGGAAGGTGCAGGCCATTAGGGTCCCACGTCGATACTTAGGAAAATGAACCGATCCCGAATGCGATGTAATGGCCTTGCCTTTTGTAGCCTTATTTTCTTGAGTATAGGTGTTAAAACTAAAGGCTCGTTAAATCGACCAAGGACTTTAATGGACCACCTTTACCGGAAGACGTTCGTTGCTTCGTTGTTTCGTCCGTCGGTTCGCTCGTGTGTAGCTCCTTTACGAGCCGTGTCACAGCCGCCACGAGAGAGAGCCGAGTCTGACAGACGCAGTCAGACACGTAAGCCCCTTTCAGTCGCTCCGCCGTTACACGTGTATTTGTGTCCCGCTAATAACAGCCCTGTCAGTGACTATGAATTGTTAAACACCTATCGCCGATCGGCGGCTTATAAGTCCAACGAAACGGGGACGATTGCCGCAAAGGACAGCCGACTGATCGCTCAGCCAAGCTCGTCACGAGTAACAGGTTTCGGGACACAAAGGCGACTCTGATAAGCGTTTGCCAGACGGCATCTAACTGGAACCCAGACACTATCTGACCGATTGATTTTCGTCAGTTCTGCTTCACTTTGCATGGATTGTTACATTTGCATCAATTGATACTCAATTTTGCGATACATTCCAATTAAATAACTGTACTTTGTGAGGAAGATGTTGCAAGTGTACTCAAATTTTGATATATGTTTGACTATACCGTCAAGTCTTACAAAATTATCATTAATTAATAATAATAGTTGCTGCCATATATTCAAAGATTGTCAATTCAGATAAATAAACCGTTTTACATTACGATACTAGAAAAAGATTCAATGATAATAAGAAACCTTATCACGAACTCCTACGACATACCTTTTTTTGGTTCCTTTTCATTTAAACGTTTCGCAAATTGTTAATGAATACAACTACAAGTCACAAAAAAGTCACCTTATCTAAGAACTCATCGGCCGATTTCGTTGTTAACGTAAAAATCGTGTTGCATCAGCGGCGTCATTTCATGGTTATAAGCTCTCATTACGAGATCGTTCGCACCATTACTGTAGCGATAAAATAAGCAGGGGCACAAGTGAGCAATGGCCGGTCGATAAGAAAACGAAGCTCGTACCATTTTGCGTACAAATCGCTTCATCCGGTGCCTCGCCCGATAATGGCCACTGACCCAACGCACACGAAGCCGCGGATCGAAGGAAGATCAGGGCAAAGCGTGGGCATTGAAAAAAAGGTGGTAACATCAAGTAATGTTCGCGTGAGTCAAGTTCACAATATTCTTATATATAATTAATATCATATTTCACAAGCGTTAACCGAATAAGTTGTTTAAGCCAATCACAGTGAAGAACTTGTGTCAAGTTTGCAATATACTTGAACTTGTTATTCATGAACTTGATATATAAAAATTTAATTCTTTCACATCTTTTTAATTTTATTTTTCGTAGTTGAAAAATCGAAAACGCTGAGAAATCAAACTTAAAATTTAACATACAACTATATTAATCATTACAACTATATTTTTCATAGTTCAAGAACATTTATTCTTGGCCCAATAACAAAAGAAATTTTGTCTTTAGCCAAAAAATATTTTTTTCACCGATTGCATCCTTTTTGTGAGTGGCACTGGGATCGGCTGAGCAGGATCATTCGAACCCATAATATTTGCTCATGAGCCAACCTGAGCTTTCTTCAGATGAATTTTTGATAACGTTAAACATATAGCGTTTAACTTCTGCACTAAATAAATTTTATTTTTAATGGATTATCTTTCTTCTTACAATTTTTCCCATTTTACAAGTACCTCGATTACAAACTTTTAAATAATATTAAATTCGTGCATTATTGTCGCGCAGAACCTATCAAAATTCCACAATTTTCAAGCATTTTTCATCTTGATGGAAATGTTAAATATTTTCCTGAAGATTTCTATTATTTTCATTCCAAAGTTGGAGTAAATTTGAGTAACGTTAATCTCGAAATCGTTGCGTGGTTGGAGACTAAAAGGACCATTTTACCGCGAAAATTGGCATTCAAGTAAAAATGGTCGGTTCCGCTATTCGCAATCGCATCTGAATCAGTCACGTTTCCAGCATTTTCTTGCGCATACTGCTTCGTTAATACAGTGTCTTCGCGCGAATTAATTGCTGCAGTTTATCACGTAGATCTTGGTGACGCGCGCAGGTCGGGTTTATCAAGACATCACGTGCTTAAGATTCTGACCTGCCGAGGCTTTTTTGCAACGAAAAGTTACAGGACACTCTCGCTCGCTCGTCTTACGCCAACGATCCTCTCACTTTCGAGTATGCAAACGGCATCGTCACCTCTTCAGCACTATCAACCTCGCGTGCCCGGCAGTGTCACTTGGCTAAGTTTAACGAACATGTTTCAACTTGACTTCATACTTAATTTGAATGCGCCCCTAACGACTCCTGATTTCCTTAATTGGGCTTTAGTTGTGACATGTGGAGATTTAGATTTATTTTAAAACTGTGGTTTTTGATATGTTTATCTTACAAGTTGAAGTGATGTTTCCTTTTAATTCCTTTTACTGAAAACGTTAAATTTTCGCCAAGTTCTTATCAAAATAAATTCTTCTAAAAATATTTGTTTCGAAAAATATTAATATACATTTTTTTAAATTTATTTTGTCCTAAAATTCGGTACAAATTCTACAAAAAATTATTTTCTAAGCTTAAGAAGACTAATTTTGTTATCAATTATTCTGACTTTGTCATAACTGTATGTAAAATGGCACACGAAGTTACTAAGCCAGAAGTATATAGGAAGCTCGAATTAGTATAAATTACAGGCGGAAAAGGGAGGGGGGCGCTATTCGCGAAATTACGCTAGATTGGTTGTTGGATAAACAGTTAAATAAAAATTCCAGGAATTCGTTTATTGCGAGGATACGTCATCTCCACACGACCGCAAACTTTTTCGTTAATTCGTTTATTGCGCTTGTTGGCTTTTCGTGCGGTCTCGGTCTTTTTATTTCTCATTATTACCTTGCTATCAACCACGCGCACTTTGTTTTAATAAATGCTGTTAAATTAAGTACAGCGTAATTTATTCCGGCGTAATGCCTCGTGCTGGCCAGTTGCGTGGAAAAAAGTTTCATTCGCACTCGTCCTTTTCCTTCTTGCCTCCACCTTGCTCCCTCCCCCGACAACTTTTTCTCTTTGAATCGAAAAAAAAAGGAGCCACAATTTTTAAATTGAGAATTCTCGTGATGCTTTTCGCCTTGGAAAGTAATCTGGAAGTTGATTTAAAACTACAGTAAACTTTATAAACAGCTGTTTCCAAGTCTCTATATATATATTTCTATCTTTTACGACCGTTATGAGAAAAGAGTCGAGTAATCCTCGTCAGATTTTACGTTCCTATTCTATATTTGAGTTTTTCACGGTCGAGTATGAATCGGTGTGAACCGCGTGCTGGAAGTTCACGTCAAAAAATGTTAACGAGTGTTTAGCTTGCCGAGACGGAAATTTTCGCGCGAAGCATTTTTTCCCCGGAGCACTGGAGCGTGCAATTCGCGAGAGCCCTATTTCGTCGATTCGCAATAATCAAAATGCCGAACAATCAATTCTACCATATTTTCGGAGAAACCGCCAATCACTTATAATTGTCGACAAACCGTTGACGGCAATATCGCAATTGGAAAGATCGACCGAAGCTAGTAATTTCGGCATCGTGATTTCGCGGTGCAACATTCAAGCGAATTAAAACCGAAAGAGGTCAAAATCTGCCATAAGAGCATAAATCCGGACAATACCAGCGACATGATGGAAGTTAGCCGTGAAAAGGAGGGCGCGCGATGCGCCGAGAATGATTGGGTCTGCGATCGTTTAGCGGATCCTTGGGCTTTTTTTTCGCCAACAAAAGCGAATCGCGGAAAGGAAGAACGGCGTTAATATTCCGGCGGGTAACAGTATATCCGCGTCCGCAATAGCGCCTGGTGCGCCACGCTCGTCGTTAATTTTTGCAAACAGCCGCGGCAGCAAGGTAGCGAGCCGACCTACTGAGGATTAATAATATACGCAGGGTATATCTTGAAATTGTTTCGCCGACCGAGCGTAGCCGGGGGCGATGCATTCATTAGGTTGTTTTACTGGCCAATAACAGAGTAGCAGACGCCACAGTAACAACGTGTCAGTCGTCCTAACGGATCTTTCTCCTTGCGCGCGCGCGCGCGATCTCCAACGAGCTCCTCGGCGCGAATTTTTGTATTCCAATGGTTGTCGAGAAACAATTAGGCGTGTTATACTTAGAACAGACGTCCTGTCGTTAAAGTCTCCCGGTTGTCCGATTAGACCGACACGCTCAGCCTTTCCAGTGTACAATGAGTCGCTGAAAATTCAGGCCAACCTGCTCGTCATCCTTTTTGTCCATTTTCATTGACCATTTCCACAGAAAATGGTTTCGCGATGTCAGAAGACTCATTTGAATCGACATAATTAGGGTTAATTGGTTCGCCGATTATGCGGGGGAAAATATGCGGGGTAAATTGAATTGCTTGGGTAAACTTGGATCCAAAGTAGATTTTCTCGTACAAAAAGTATTGGTTTTTCAAAAGGATCAAAATTAATTATGAATTATTAGTGATTTGAGATTTCAGTCCTTAAGTTATTTCTGCTTTCAATTAAAAACTTGTTGACTTGTTTTGTTTAATTCATATGAGGATCTTAATTAGCGTATTCAGGTTAATGATTTCTGTTTAACGACTGCTAATAAAAGAACATAATCTCATAAACCAGGTACCTAAACTTGGTTGGTTAATTTTACCGGAAACACTAGTCAAATCACATCATAATCAATACGATAATCAAAAATAAAGCCAGACTCTAAAGTATAACTAATATATCCAACTTGGATGTAATTTGCAGAAATTATTTTAATGTCGTATTCTTAACTCCACTTCGGCCAGTTTAACGTTGACATTCCAGCCGGTTTCAATCTAATTGATAAATTTTACACATATCTATTTCACTTGACAAACTCGATTTACTTAATTACTCGTACAACTCAACGTCGTCAGCTCAATAAGTTATACTATATAAAAAGCATCTAATGAAGAATTAGTTCTAGGCTGTTTTCAAAGCGAACGTTTGAGTTATTTCCGGAATGATTGTTAAAAGGTGTATAAAATTTCACAACAATGTGGATGGAATGTGACACGCTCTCACGTCTATTAAAGGAATTTAGTAACAATTCGGAATTCCTCGCCAGGTGAAATTGATCGCAAATGAATATGTATCAACGTCGCGCAAGTATTTGAGAATGCGCCCCTCAATTGGCCGTTTAACTCTATTTGTCCAACAGCGTTTCCAATTAAAATAGCTGCACAAGCGCCTTCTTCGTACCGTTGGAGGTTGCGTAACTTTGGATGGTCATAAATACACATTTGTATTAATAGATCAGTTAATTCAATCAAATTCCAGCGCGTTGAAAATTCAAATGACGTCCGGCTTTAATTAAGCAATCCATTTCATTGCCGCGAGATGCATATGGATCGGATACGTGATTGACAATAACAGCATTCCAAAATTAAGAACTGCATGTTTCTCGCGATCTAGTTTATTATCGGTAATGAATTCCGCTTATAAATCAATATTGCGCGTGAATTGCAAGACGTACCGTGCGAGGAAACGGTCCTACCTGGTAACTAAGCACTTTTTCTTTGACAAATTGTATGCATATTCATTAATTCGTTGCACTTTTGCGTCTCGAGTAACGTTCTCAAGTCTTTTCATGAATTCGAATGATTTACCGTCAGCTAAGTCAATTGACTTCTCTCGCACAATCGCAAAGAAGGAACTTCTCAATTGAATAAAATATGAACTGACCGCTGAATTGGCAATAATGTCGACTTCAACGGTGGCTTACAGTGATACATCAATGGCTGATCAATCGACAAGATTGAGATAACTTCACTTTTATAGAATTTTACTTTTTCCGGAGTCATTGTCATTGTTATTACATTAGTAAATATTAATAGTATACATTTTTTTTTAATATTCGGACATTAATACACATAAAAAGATAACCTTATTCAAATTATTGATGTATAAAAATTACATTTACAAAGATACGTCATGATGATTCAGAACTTAAACAAGAACATTGTCATCACAATAATTACGCGATATCATTTTATAAATGTAATTAATCTACTTGAAAACTGTAAACAAAAGCAATGACGAAAAATTGGGTAAACACCTTAACAAGTAAAAAAGGTAGAGTTGCGCCGATCTCGACACGTTGTACCATTGACGTATCAGTTGGAGGATTGTTGGGACAATCATCGACGCCGTGTACGGAAAACCGGTCGCCGGTCTTGGTGAAGGTCGTTGAGATTTGCGCGGAACATGGGCAACGTGGAAATGAGAAGCGATGGCTCGGATCGAGTATGCGCCAGATGTTCGGTTCGGCGCTCGCGAAGGAGATCGCAAAAAGGAACGTTAATCGCAACGTCATTGCCAAGTGTTTATCCGCGGAATCACGTGGATTGTAATTATGAATGTTGATTAACGGCTTTTTGTCGTATAACGACTCGACGCGGGACGCCCGAGCGCCGTATTTCCCTACTCATTTCCCGCTTGACCCAGTCGCGTTGTCGTTAACGCGCGTTACAACAACGAGTGCATAAAGTCCGCCGGGGCAAAAAGTGTTTTCATTATCTATTGAAATTCGACGTTTCAATAACGGTCGGAACGAGAAATTGACCCAGATTATACAGCGTTTCATCGCATTAGCTTGGGATTTATTTCAAACGCCTGCGGCCCTCGAGGAAGTGGCTTTGCAAAAAGGCTTGAAC
>JABFOV010002922.1:5589-18032 GCA_022817685.1 Aradophagus sp. ZL-2020 | reverse complement strand
GGTGAGAAGTTTTGTGGGCTTCGGAGGTTGTATAAAGGGCCAGTTCAACAAGTTCATGTTTTGAAAGTTATTTTCATTTTTTTGTAAGTCTTTTATTTTGTTTCGTTCCGTTGTTCTTTTTTTTCCTAATTTCCATTTTCCACCTGGGTTTTTATTTTTTTCTTGTACCTTCTTTTCCCCCCCCTTTTTAACAATTATTTTTTGTTTCCGTTTTTCCCTTTCAACCAATTTTTTTGCCCATTGAAACCCCCCCCCCCCCCATCCCTCAACCAATTCCCGATGTGTGGTCACGACAAAAACGTTTCTTCGTTTTCGAGGGTTTTTAATTAATTTGCGAAAAATGAAAGTTCACTGAGACGTCGACTTAATTAAACGCAAGTTTGCGAACGAGGAATTAACTTTTATACCAAAAATTTGACGAGAAGTGGAAATATTTAAATTTAAATTTGAAGCAAAAGTAAATTGACTTGAACGAAAACAAAAATTAAGTCAACATTTTTGGACCGGATTCAGCTGGATATAAGCGAGTCAAGTTGCAATTGTAATTGCGGTAACAAGCAATCGTTTACTCAGCCAGCATTTTCGGAAGTTTGTTCGGTTTGTTTAATCGTTCGTCGAAATTAAAGTTAACTCGTTTTATATAATATAAACTATGAAACGCACGAATGTAGTCGTATTCACGGAACCTTGTCACAAAGATTATTTATGCACAAATAAACATACATTATTACATTTTATGTTTTACTTTATTTTAACGTAACGTATATTTTATTTTAATTTCCTCGCGAAGTTGAAATTAATTCTTTTGATAACAAAGGGTATATTATTAATACAATAAAAAATTACATTTAAAACCAGATGCGTTTACGCTAATTGATATTTGATTGAAATAATTAATATTTGGCATTTCACATACCCTACTTGTACGACGGAAAATAAATTCACATCACTTCTTAAACAAATTTTAATCTTGTTACAATTTATTACAAAACATTTTTGTACAACTTGTATTAAACTTTACGAATTTCAGTAGATTGTACCAGTTGTATTAAAATTACTCTAACTTTCAAATACCGAAAAACGATTCCTATTGATGTACAATTATACAAAATTAATTTTCATTGCTAGGAGAGCGGCGAAAAGGTGAACTATTCGAGGCGCGGAGCGAAAAGTTCACTTTTCGCCGCTCTCCGCGCAATGAAAAACAACGTTCAAGCCTCGGGCGCCGGTGGCGCCCTCGGCAGAAATATACTATTAATGTAAAAATGTGCTTTTGAAACTTCTTTGGAGTTGTCCTGAAATTTGAAAACATTTGCAACACCAACATCAAGAAACCTGACAATAACATTATAAGACAATAGGTCGAGCGTGTAAAACAGTCGGACAAACATGTCACGCCGAATCGAGCTGATGTCTTCTAAGAGCTTTCGCAATGCTTTCTGGATATACAAAACACATCCTAAGAGTATCGAGGGATCGAATAGTGGCATCAAGTCGAACAGTTCCTTTGTATACAATGAGAAATGTGTGTCGTGTACTTTTCGTCCGATATATAACTACGAGCTACTTAACCCATATCTTTCTTCAAATCCATATGAATAAAACCTTGTCATTTAGTAAAGCTTTAATAACCAAAATCATTTCCCCGACTTTAGACCCTTTCTAACCAAATAACCAGACTATTAATTTCTGAAATCATACCACTGTAAAAAATACCTACTGAAATTCAGTCCATTTTGTCCCAGATTTTAAGATTTCTGAGGTGACTGAACAAAATTAACTGAATTTCTATATACTTACTTAATTTAAGATATTTGTCTTACTTAAATTAAGAAAAGTGTACTGACTACATCAAAACTAATAGATGGAGTATAAATGCACAAAAAGACACAGATAATTTGAATGACATGTATATGATAATATTTTGATAAGTATTTCAAATAATAAGATCTTATTGTAACCGCTCGTTCTTTTTGTTTGACTACGAGTTCTTGTTAAGTGAATTTAATTTTTGTGACTAATCTATGTGCCGTCTTTTATTTATTATTAAATTATTTATGATTTATTTATTGACGATTTAAAGAAATAGACGCACCAGATGTGAGAACGTTTGACGAAATTATATAATGGATATTCACTTAACGTCATTGTATTTTCGCTTCTCAAAGGTTTGTCGTTAATGATGTAATTTTATTTCTTTAATTTATAACATATTTATTTATAGAATTTTTTTACACTTATTTGTTTAGGCTTGAAAGGGATCAATTATATGACCGAAACGTTGTCGAACCATTGTATTATATAGAATTAATAAACAATGGTAATATAGAAAGATAAAATAATAATTGTCTGTTAGTGGCCGTGATTAAATTCCCTTCCACAAAATACAAAGTTATACAGACGTAATTAGATTCGATTCTTCACAAATAACCAGACGTTATTAACTCCTTGACAAAGTGTTGAAATCATTTATATTTCTGTATATGTATATTGTAAAGCGACGAAAAGTCCATGGAAATTAAAATAAATGAATTAAAAAAATTACGAGGACATGTCACAATGTATGAAAACCAGGCTGTATCGGATATTTGTGCATAATAAAAATATCAACTTAACTTTACTAATTCATTGAGCCAATCTTCAGAGAAAATCGTTTACTAATTGTTATCTATATATTCAGGTGATTGTGATTGTCACTTGTATAGGTCACTGTATTCGTATATTTTAGGAAGAATAAAGGGCCACTTTGTGCACGTGTTATAAAAAGTTAATTAACTCGCGAGATGCGCGGGCGGAATTGAGTTTGCATGGCGGCGCGTTCGGCGCATTGTTGCCGGTTGAATTATTGTTGTTCGATGATGTAAACAAGCTGCGTTTCCATTTCAAATGAGCCGAGCCGTTAAATTATGAATGGGATCCGCGCTCGCGCGACTGTGTTCCTTGTATCAATATTTAAACGTGACATAATGAGAATATTCAACAGCTTAGAAATATACGTCAAGTCGAGCAGCGTTGATTTTCCACGGTTGATTAACTCCGAGCGCGCGGGGTCAACGTAGAACACTGACCCTACCGTTTTGCCACTCTCCTTCTTCGCTTTAATTGCAACATTCAATTCAATAAATATCTCCGGACTAAGCGAGCGCCGTGTTACATTGATAAACGAGAGGGAGCATTTTTGAAATAAAATTCACCGACGAGTCACGAGAAATAACGTTTTTGGAACGCAAAGAAAAAAGAGACGTTTGAAACATTTTTCAAACGTGCATGATAAGTGCTGGGGAAATACTCACGAAATTTAACAAACGTATACGGAAAAGAAAAAGGAGTTAATTTTAGTGGCATTATTTTTCGGAATCTGCATTCGTTTATCTTTTCTTCTCTTCTGTATCGTCATATTTAATATATAAGCTTAATAATTTTTAGGCACGCAAGAACTTTCCGTTGTTTATTTTTACCGAAACATTCACACGAGAGTTTTAGCTAAAAAAACAAAAAATCTGGTCAATATAAAAATAATCACGATATTTTATTTTGGACCGACTTCAAAAACACTTGTAATAAATAATTCCTTTCGTTTCGCCATCATTTGCTTCTTCTTTGTACATAACGTTTTGACGCTCTTCAAATATCGTCGAGAAATGGACGTTGAAATAATGTTGAAATAACGTCAACAAGGTGTACGAACGTCGACGTTTGCTGCGCGACTTTCTTTTAAAGTAATGAATCTGTTTATGAATAATGCATGACGCGAACGGCGAGGGTGCTATTGAAATCGCGAGATTAGCGTCGACCAATCAGAGCGCAGGGACGCGCACGCGTGTCGCAGTACTGTTGCGCAACGAATTGTATGAATATTTAGGTGCAACGCTTGTTGGGGGTAAGCGAGACGAGATCTCGTAAACACATTTCCGTCCAAGTTCCGGGATGGAAGTTACTTATACATTCGGCCCAGGAGTATGAAGGATTAATGCAAAGGCATTATTAAAACTCACGGTCGGAGCGCGGGACGTCCCGAGGATTTTTACGAATTACCCGAGTTCGCCCGCGCGCCCGTTGACCTATGACCTATCAATCTTGATTTAAAATTTTATTTCAAATAGGTCACGAGCGCGAAAAAAAAAACACGATACGTTCGCCCTCTGAACCATCCGCAAATGTTTATTTAACTTTCGACTTTCATTTATTTTCATGACAATGAGAAATGTTGGGAAATCTTAATGAAAATGGGACATGATAAAAGTTCGTTTAAATGATTGGGTGTAATAATATTGTAATACGGAGTAATAGTACTAATATATAATGTACGATTGCAAAATTGCTCACGAGAGTAGAATTACGCGATAGTTTAATCCTTTGCGCTTATAGTGCATTGGTATGTTCGGCACTATTGGAATTAATAATGGAAATTCTTAACTTGAAGAAACTTCCCATCTTGTTTTCGTTAATTTTCAAGGTTTCCTAAAATTTGCGACGAGGCTTTCAATTGCTTAAAAAAGGATTCACTCTTAACTCCTTTGATACGAAATATAGTACTTTCCTCCGACTTTAACAACATTAGAAATTATTATATAAAATCGATACTTGTTAAATGAATCATATTAATACTTGAATTTGAAAATTAGTGTCAAACCTCGAAATTGCCGTTAAAAAATTAATCGATTCATCTGCTTCGTCGTCGTAAGCAAAAAGCTCCTGCATCTTTATTCTACGTGACGTGAATGCTGGATATTATTACCGAGCGACGTTTGCGTTGTATCTGCGAGAAATTAAATGAATTCCGCGCGGCTGGCTTTCACGATGGAAAATTCGCGAAAAAAAGCGAGCGGGAGAAGCTGGCGCGGAATCATCGCGAGAAAAGCGACATTCAAGAGGAAAAGTTACGGATAATTAAAATATTATACGAAGCGTCTGGCCGCGAGCGAACAATTGCCTTAATACGCGGCGCTCGCGTAATTATCCCGCGCGAGAATAATGACCGCGCGCGGGTCTTAAACAGCCGGAAAAGTGCGGCCCGAGCGCAAGCATAATGACGCGCCGCGATGCCGGGAACAATCGAACGGCGCATCGCGGTTGACGGATTTCCGTAAGGACAATGCATGTAAGAGCGACGTCAACGGTGGCCCCGTGGTCAACGAGGTCGTATGCCATTAACGCGACCCAGAAATGTAACATCGCCGCCGTGCCCCGGTATTACATCGAACCGCCGCGGTCATTTGGCCAGCCGTCTTGTAAATTAATTACGGCACCCGGCTGCGAGCTCGATTGGGACCTCACGGCAGCTGCCGACTCGTTTCATTAGAACGCGCACGTGGAATTCTGCCGATGATTAAGGCGTAATATCATTGGCTAACGAAGATCTGCATTTAAATGCCTCGAAATTGACATTATCAATTATTGCGATAATAAACGTAAAATAGGTCCCGCGTTTCTTGTAGTCCATTCACGGATTACGGTTTTACACGTAATAATAACAAATATAAACTGCGCGAAAAAACGAATGAAAGTTATTGTGTATTAGATTGCGATTTCTGATAGTTTATGTGCACGTCGAATACAATAACTTATTGGAGCCTGCTTATATTTTATGTATAAAATATTAATTTACCATTCTAGCAACTTTGTATGCATGGTATAGTAATTTTTCTATAATGTGACAAATTTCATCATAATTATAGTATTATTTATAATAGTACATAAAATGGTTAACTATATTATATAAAAGATGTTATTTAATGCTGTGGTAAAGTTTGATACACTTTACATGATATCATTGGACTCTAAAAACTTATGGTGTTTTTTGTTATAACTTTTTTCTGCGTTAAATTGTTAAAACTTCTACACTATTGAAAATTTTAGCCACTGAGAAAAACATTTCGTAACCACCATGACACATATTGTAACGTGAACAATTTCATATAGTAAACTATTTACGATATCATATTTTGACTAACTTCAACCAATGACATTGCTAGATTCATTTATTTCGACCAATAAGCGTGCTGAAAATTTCACAATCCATATTGTACAATGTCGTTTTCTTGGTGTACGCGCGATGTTATTATAAGTTTCTTTTTTGTTTTCATATAACAGTCGAGTGCTTTTAAAATCAAATCGCCCAGCTTCGCGGTATAATTTTAATTAACTCCACGACGAGACATATTAACCGTCTGTTGTTATTAAAACTCAGCTTGCAGGCATAAATTTTTATAACTAAAGAAATTATGTGTAAATATAGCAATTGTAGCCACAAATTCAATAGTTATAACGATACGTATACACTCAGGGAAAAAGTATAGTCAATTTAAATAAATCGCTTTCGATAAGTAATTTGATTTCTTTTTATATGATAAATTAATGTATATATTAGCACTTGTGAGAAAGATTTTCACAACTCAATAACGACCGTTGTGCCAAACTTGGCCTGCCAATTTGGCGATATGAATTTTCATTTGTTAAAATTAGTTTTTTTTTACCAAATAAATATTTATTTAAACTTAATATATATTCAAATTTGACACAAATAAATGTTTATTAAGTTCGTATACAAATATGAATATTATTTAATTTTAGTAAAATGTTTTCCGAGCGTAAAGCGACCATAAACAAATATAAATCCCATTATGACACCGGAAAAGTTTAGCTAGATCATTGTGATTAGACTTTCCGGTTGACGTAGCTAAAAATATAACTACTCTTTTAATTTTTTGTCATTAGTACACTTGAGGTTAATAATGTAATTTATGTAAGTACAAGGGATGTACTTTATCGTTTTAATCGCATTAGACTTAAATCCAAATTTAAAGTTTGATGTAATCTAATTACACTTAATCAGATTCGCCATTTAACCTTCATTTTTCGGTCGATCGAACTGAATCTCGAAAAGCTTGATTAAACGTAACCGTGCAATTGTAAACAGCAAGTAATATATGCGCAAACAATTCTCATTTTAACAGAACTGTTATTTTGAAACTTACCCGAGTAAAAAAATCGTAGTACAGAGAGTAAAATCAATTGTTCATGAAAAAAAAAAAAAAAAAACACTTTCATTTGAGAATGTATAAAGTATCGTCTTACATTTCAACGTTGAGTTCACGGAACAAGTTGATTTCAAAAGCAAAAGACAAATAAAGATGAAAAACTAACGATTGAACGTAATATCTGATTGCAGGTTTCGAGCAAGCTGATTGGTAATACGTGTTCGAACAAAGTATGCCGGAATAATTGCTCCAGGTTGACTGAACTGAGGGCGACGATGTCGTTAATTTGGTGATCGTGACAATAGGGGATCGCGGAGGACGACCGCGATGCATCACACCGGTGGCGGCTACACTGCTGGGCCCCAGGAGCGGGTGCACCAGCAACAGCAACCGCAGCAGCAGGCCCCAATCACGGCCACCGCGACGGAAAAATGCCCGTACGAGTCTTACCCGGCGCAAATACCGGACTGCTGCGCCGCAGCAGCTGCCGCGGCCGCGGCTGCGGCCGGCACTCAAGAAGCCTATCCGCGTCCGCCCAGCGCTTACGACGGACGCTGCTACGACGAGTGCCACCGCAGAACACCATATCAGGATGATTCTTATTCACAAGTGAGTATAGCTTTTTTTATCGACAGTATATATATAGTTGAAATGTAAGTATGTACATACATATATGTAAGCTTTAACTTTTTACCTTTTTTTATTATTATGTGAAGAACTGTAACATTTTTTCAGTGTATATAGAAAATTGTTTTTAATTTTTTTCTAAATTATATATATTTTTCTTAATTATCTATATGTGTATAATTATACGTATAAGTTATAAGTATGTAAATATATATATATATATATAAGCTATACATCAGTGGCTGTAAGGAAAAACCAGTTAGCTCTATTTTTCGAGAAAACAACTGCGTTTTTACCAAATTTTACCTCTTTTTTTGTTATATTGTCACTCTTTCAGAAAAATGCATAATTTTTCCAAGTTGTGATACAAATAAAAATTTTAAAATCATTTATTTATATGTATTGAAACATCCGGATTCTTGGTTTCGTCAGTTGCGCCCCGTCGTGACACGAGTCAAACGGACATGCGCATTTTTATCACTGAAAGCAGCATGTCCTTTTACGACGCGGTTTGCTGACTTTACGACTTAAGGCGCAAAATGAGGCCTACAAAATACCGACTAAGGTCGTACAATCTGGTCCACTGATTCTGCGACGATATCTATCACAAATTACGTATAACAATGCAATGTCTAATAGCAAGTGCTGTCACTGCTATCGAATGTTGAACAACTGAAAGCTGCTTAGCTCTAAACATCTAGGGCTGTCAAGTAGCATGTGATTTCGATTTGATTAATGATGACGTTTTAACGATTTGATGACAAGATTTGATGGCTCAACAGTAGAAACCTCAAAAACAGTTTGTACTGATAGTATAGTATAAACTAGTATGAAAAAAACACATCTATACTGTAAATAAACTCTTACAAAAATCGAAAAAATATAGTGCTAATTCGTAATACAAATAAATTTGAACTGAATGCCATTATTATTTAATAAACAAGAGAGGAATTTCAATTTAAAAGAGAAATTCATGTTTTTTTTTGAATACCATGATACAAGAACTATTGGTAATACTTTCTCTTTATTCGATATCGTATTGTCGTTGGTTTGTAAAATGTCATCTAATATTAATATAAATGAAAAACTGTTTAACACATTCTCGAAATTTCTGGAATAATGAAGAGTAATATTTGTTGCAGCTCCACAAGATATTTCCGAGAAATGTACAGCGGTGTAAAATTATCAAGTACAAATACCATTTCTCAATATGTCCTCGCCTTATAATCAAACGGATTGCATTTGCGGGTTTTGATTTAATTTATAACCAAAGCATCGGGGGAGATTGCATTTGCGTAGACTATTTCGTTGTTTCGGGCGCAGATAGTTAGCAAATTGTTAGTTTCAATTTTGTAATAGAGAGTAATGGAGAAATGATTAATATGGTAAGTGCGGATGATCTTGTTCCGACCAAACGTGTGTCGAATAACTGGAATTACTTCTCATGCCAATTTTGAATCACGATTTCCAGAAATTCAATCAATTAAATTTCGGCAGACCACATCTTGATACGTTCCACTGAAAACTCATTCTTCAAACTCATTGAATGTGAAAACAATAGCGAGTATTTTAATGATTTTCGTTTTCTAATGGCTTTTGTCCTCGCGAAGGAAAATACACATTTGATGATTCACAAAAATTCAGAATTAAATATTATTATAGTTACAGAAAGTGATACAGATTTTTTTACTCAGATATTAAAAACGGTTGGTTTTCTTTTTAAACTTTTATTTCGTTCTTCGCCAATGACCTTTTCCGTCAGCAGAAGTGAAACGAACCAAACGTTCGTGCGCATCTACGAAGTTGAAGTGGTTTTCCCGCGACGCTTTGAGACAGCAGTCTAAATAGTTTTGCTCGGTAACCCCACTTGGCTGCATCAGTTATTAGAGAGATGTAACAGACAAACCATTAGATTTTACTAGATTATTCACATAGTTTAGTGCTGCAATCGTAATGGTTTATTACTCCGTGGAAAAATGCTTAACTGCGGTGCTCCGTTTAATCACGGTAATTATTTTGCCGCAAACTTCGCCGAAGGATTTCTAAACAAACAGTCGTGCTTGATCCTGCAAACAAAGACGATTTTCCGAGCGAGATTGCAAATTAAAATAGTTGCTCGTGTAATAAGTAAACGAAAAAGAAAGAGCAACGCTTTTATTCGCTTCTATAATTAAACGGTATGCCGGAGTTTAATTAGATCAAAATTTCGAAAGTATAGATCGCTTTGCATTTATTCCGGCTTCTTGTGTTCAAAACGACAAGTTTATCGTAACATTTTATTTCCGCTTGCTCATGTTGTAAAAATGTTTATGGTATGAGTAATTCCTCTCTTTTATCAGCCAATATTAGCACTCGACAGTAGTTTGCGGCAACTTCGTGAGCGTGAACTTAAAATTGATTTTACGCGAAAAATACAATATTTGTTGTATCGATTTTCTAAGCCGTCATACTGACTTTAAAAGTTTTAACGCGAAATCATAACTTAATAACGCGTGGCATCGGCTTATTAACAAATTTAGGGTGGAATTTAATTTTAGTAAGTATATAAATCTGTATCACTTTCGAACATTGAGTAAATTCAATACTTCGGAACAAAAATCATTTTTATAAAACTTTAACCATAAAATTAAATATTTGCCAAACTATGATTTTCAGGAAACACTGCGATCCACAAATTTATTTATTATTATATTTTTAATTGATATTTCGCATACACATAGGAAAAAATCTTTGTAATCACAATTTATTCAACGTTCGTCTATTATTTATCGTAAATTAGAATTTCATCGCAGCCATAAATTATTTGTTAAAACAGTGGTGATTTGTAGTTACTCTAACAAATATCTACTATTAATTCACCAATTGGGGGTCGATTTCAGAATAGCTGAAATGAAAATAGCAACTTTCTTCTATTAAAATTCAGAAAGTTATGGTCGGAGAACAAAAACTTATATTTCCGATTTACGCGATCTCCAAATATTCTTCGCATTGGCTGAAATTCAAAGAAATTTGTTTTTTCGATGCAATAAAGTGAATATTAAAGTTAGGGCATGAAATTCGAATACGTTCTAGCATAAAATTCTTGATTCCACTTACTTGAAAGCCAATATAGCAGTCAAAAATGCTGTTTTATCGACGAATCTCTCGTAAAATATAACTTCCTCTACATGATTGTTCTCCGCATGTTTTCGACCCGAAAGTAACGAACAACGAAGGCGTATTTTGCATCACGTTAAATATTAGATCGCATTATTTTATACGATATCATCACATAATGTAGCGCGAAAGGGAAAGCCGCAAGTTCGCCACCTCGGCCCCCGCGATTTACAATTTAAAAGCGCGCGTTAATTTAATATACGCCGCAGGGCCGGGTTGGATCGTAAATTCGGCGCCGAGTGGGGCGCGTTAAATAATTCAGCCGCGGGCGCCGAAATTATTAGGGACGACCGTGGTTGTTTTTCGGCCGGGATATATGAGCCTTAATATACGCGTCGAGCGCTAAACAGATTCTTTAACGGCGGTAATTCACATCGAAATTTACATGTGAAGACGTAACGGCCGCGCAAGTTCCTTCCGTCGTCACGCGGCAGATTTAAAAATGCAATCTCAAACCGGTTATCTATGTTGGTTCTAACTGTTTCGCTGGGGCTTATCTGCAGCGTCCTTAACATTATGCCGCCCCCCTCACCCTCGTCCGGTCCGCGCGCGACGTGATTTTCTCTTCTGTTTGCCCGTGTTTTACGGCCCGTCACTATTGGACAATTTATTTTTCAATTTAGCGGAGCATAAATTTTTATGGCCAACTGTTTTAAAAGTTTATTAACTATCTTAAGAACCGTCCCTCTTCTTATCTAACGGCGAGCGATCTTTTTTAATTGTCCGACGTCCCGAGTTTAAGGAGTCATGAGGTATGTGGGACCTCGGGTGTCGGCTTCTTCTTCGCTTCCTGTTTTTCAGCCTGAGAAATGAGCATTTCGGAAAGGAAATCGATAATGAATACGTAAATTGTGGAATTAAAATAATTAAGTTAAACTTTTCCGTAAATGACAATGCATAATAAATTCAGGCATTTATCAATGTTGTAAATAATACTTTGAAATCCCGTTGATACAATACTCCGAACGCATAAACAACATCTTTTTTTGCGATTACCACGCGTTCGTACTTGAATGTAATCGCTCTATAACAAAATTTGCTTGCGACATTACAACGCAATATCTGTGAAACGTTAAACTTAATGTCATTTGCATATATTAATGTTGGCCTCTAGTAGAGCTACCTGAGAATTGAATGGAAAATTAGACGCGTGTTTCTTGCAGAGTGTATGCACTCCAACAAAACAACTGATTTGTCCCGCTTGAACCGTAATTTCGTAACCCTAACGTCAACTGTGTTTGCCCTAACATCGAATTTTCTCCATGTAAAAGTATAATTTGTCACTTGAGAACTCGACAAAAAGCTCGGACCAAATCGAAAAGTTGGCTTTCAAACTACTCGAACGGGATTCATCTTTTACGAGGCAATCCAGCATTGACGAGAAGACGCCGCGCGATGCCTGCCATGATCGAACTTGAATGGAGTTTCTACACTCGCGCTTTAACCATGTGAAAACTACTAAGACCTTTTGGAATCGCAGTGTCTGTATGGTCGTAAAAACGCGTGTCACGGCGCACCCGACAAGTGCCGAATTATTGCGCCCTCGATGAAATAATCCGTCGCACTTAGCGTCAACAAGTGCCAATAAACCGCTTGCAGATTGTTCGGCTACGTTTGCCGAAATTCTCATTTCATACGCCATTGACTTGGAGTTGAAATTCAAAAAAAAAAAAAAAAAAA
>JABFOV010002921.1:0-15766 GCA_022817685.1 Aradophagus sp. ZL-2020 | reverse complement strand
TTTTTTTTTTTTTTTTAAGTAATATAAAATTTGTAAAAGAAATAGCAGCGTATTTTAGAAAAATTGGTCTCAGTTCAATTCATGTATTATGTATTTAAAAAATTTCCTACACTTCGATTAATAAAATATATTATCATTGGACTAGAGTTAAGTAATTCGTCTAGACAAGAAAAAAAATAATAATATTGTTTTATCAGTAGATGTATCAAGGCAATGTTGTAACTACCTATTTCAAATGGAATTTAAACGTTTACTCGCAGTAAATGTTTATTTTTAGATTAGTTTATGTCGAGGATGAAAAGTCTTTATTCGAAACGAGTTCACAAATTGGTAAATAAAATGGTTTCAATTATTTTGGTGTGAATATTCATGCATTGTATGCAAATAAGATTAGAGACATTGAAACATATTTATTTCTCTCACAATTGTATGCCAAACGAAAAGTACCAATTTAACATGATTTTATCGAATTCCCATTATTGTTTTGTGTTCATATAAGCATTGATTATTAATTCAATAAACTTCATTTGTTAAAAAAAGATCAGCTGTGATTACCTCATTTTTAAAGAATGATATATCTTAATTAATAAAAACATTATTATTACAAATTCATGATTAATTCTTTACATTTCGCAACACCTTTCAATGCAATCGATATACATTTTGTGCATATTATGTCATAGAAACAAACAGCAAACATAAGCAGAAAAGAAATATTGTTTACGATTCCAACGTTTAGCTTTATAAGTGAAATACATATCAACATTCTTGTAGGAATATACTTTATAACATTTTAAATATTTTAATGAATATTGTAATTTGTTGTTGTTGTTTTTTAGTACTAAATGCACAATTAAAAACCGAATAAACATGAAATTATGAAAAAAAATTATAATAACTTCGTTCACACACATATTGTAACACGAAGTCCATTTAAATCTATAAAACACTTACTCAAGAAATTCTTTATACAGTCTAAAATGATATCATGAATGGTTTTAAATGTGAGTGATATTAGCAGGATGAAAGTACTATAATAAAATGTGCTTCAATAAAAGCGATAACACAGTAATAACTGTAAGGAAAGGCCATAGGAGAAACCATTAATTCATAACTTAACATACTCAGCATTTAATCGACGGAAAGTAAACATTATTTGATTGAAATAAAAGTAAAATACATTAATTAAATAATTAATTACTTTTTATTGAATTTAAAAGTGAAAATTATTGCACATAACATGGTATTTACTAATTCGTAACAGAAACATTGAAAAGCGAAAAGAGATGAAATTATGTTTACTCTTAACATTTTTTATATACTTAAAAAAACATTGAAAAGGAATAAAAACTGCTGTTGTCGACAACTGTTACAATGACAACTAAGATCATTAGAATTCTTGATTAAAAAGAAAAAGAAAACAAAGATAAAAAACATTAACATACATTTTTTATATATATAAAAAATACAACTGTAGAAATAATTAAATTTAAATTTGACAAGCATTTAAGAATTGTATCGTTAAACTAATTTATTTTACAATAATTAAATAAAATGAATAAATTGACCGGTTGCCTGTTGTTGATTGAAATAAATAAATTATATAAATGAAATTAATGATCAACAATGCTCTAAAAAAATACATTCACGCCAATAGAACCAATACCTTAAGCTGTCAATAAAACTGACTGCGAGAACCAAACTTCTATAAATCCTCAGTTTTGTTTTAGCACAATAGTAACAATGGTATCGAGGGTACATAAACGTTCGATTCTCGTCGCTGATGTCAATAAACTGTCAAGTCCGGATAGAAAATCCTTACTCCATCGTCCGTGAGCCACATCAAACCATCCGTCAACATCGAAAAGCCGAAAATCTGACACAAGTCATACTTATTTTTACGCACAATAATTCGGATTAAATTTAGCGAAACGTTAGACTATTACGAAACGAAAATTCACACCGGTAACATATCTCCAGATGAAATACAACGTAACAGCCTATAATCAAAATATTAATAATTTATTAATCTTATTTCATTATTATAAAATATATTAATTCATATATATATATATATATATGTGTGTGTGTTAATTTTTTAACACGTACCCTTGTACACTCGTTGTCCCGGTAGACACTTCCTATAATTAAATCATCCCCAATTACGCTTCATTGACAAGTAACAAAAGAAACGCGACGAGAACAAGTAAGAGACAGAGAGTGACCAAACAAACGCAGCGCAGTACTTGAATCGAAAAGTTATTTCGAATGAAAATCAATCGAACCGATTGACATTTGATCGATTAACGGCCTCTCGATACGCTCGTTATTGGAAAAAAGGGAGGAAAAAGGTGTCGTTTATCTTATCGTGGGATTTATCAAGGCATAACAACGCGGGAAAAAGTTGGACGATGACAACAATTGGAGACGAAAAAGAAGGAGATGGGTAGGGGTGCGTGGGGAGAGGAGAAAAGTGAAACAACAAATGACACGCACCTTTTGTCATTGTTCAATCCTGTCGCTGGACGTTGCTCGTCGATTTGTTGCCGATGATCATCGTTTCCCGTCGGGATTAGGTGGGAAAAGTGCGGACTCGCATAACCAAACTTACGCTGTGATGCGCGCCGCGCGACTCGACAGCGGAATCACGGCGAACGGCGACGGTTCTCCGTTCTCGCTCGGACGACCGTCCGGGCCTGGACGCAAAGTGAAAATAAACGTGACAAGCGATCTTGTTTTATAACAGACACGATAGTTTATGTCAATCTTGAGAGTGCGCCGTGATCGCGCGTACCAACAGTGCCGCGCGCACTCACGCACACAAACGAACGTAGACGCGAGCGTGCTGATGCGTTTGTGTGTGTACGAGTGCTTGCTACGTGCGGTTCAACTTCCGAGAAAGTGTTTGATGATGCGAGTTCGTGCTATATGGGAAATGGAAAAGCGGAAAAGACGACGATGGTTGGTTATTACGGGCAACGGACAGGTTTTGTTTATTTTCTTTCTTTTATTGTTATTTACTGTTTACTTTGTTGTTTTTGTTTCTTTTTTTGTTATTATTTTCTATTTATTAATTTTTTTTTGTATTGTTTATTATTTTGTGTTTACTTTTTACAATGTATACAAGTAATGTTTATTTTCTCTGTTTTGTTATTATTTTGTGCTTATGTTGTGTTATTACTGACAACAGACAGGTCTTTTATTTTCGTTTTTTGTTATTGTTTTCTGTTTATGTTGTTGCAATGGACAGTAGACGAATTTTATTTACTTTCTTGTTTTGTTATTGTTTTCTATTTACTTTATGTTGTTGCGGACAACTGATAGGTTTTGTTTATTTCTTTTCTTTTTATTGTTATTTTCTGTTTACTTCGTATTATTACACTGTTGTAAGTATAGATCGAAGGAAAACATGTAGTGTTATTTTACTTACTGAAAATAGTAAGGATATTGAAATAAATAATGCTGTTGTTAGCTAAGTATAAATTACTTTTGCGAAGTGTTATTATTGATGAATTGTTGTTCGTTATTGCAAAGAAGAAGGTTTTTTATTTGAATATAAAATGATTGAGTGGATGCAAGGACAAAGAAGTTGAATTTTAAATTGAATTTTGCTTGCTAATAAAATGATAAATATTATTATTAGATTATATTCGCATTCTTGATTGAAAATGAATTGATAAATACATTTTTCTTTGTTTTTGAAATTTCTTTCTCGTGCATGCAATTAGTTGTATTTTTGTTAAAGTGGAAGAAAGAAGAGACTTGGATTTTGAATTTTTGAAAATATATTTATATTATTCCCAATTTGTTCTGCAACTTTTTGACAACAGTTATACACTTTCATGTTAAAATAAAAAAATTTGTCAATCCCTTTTTACTTGCAACATTCCGTCAATAATAATCTCATTACATACAAAATAGCAAAGAGTAAGTTTCAATACAATCGAAATATTTAATCTACAGCTCTTAATCTGATCAACTATATAATTATAATTTCTTATTTATATATATATATACACTTATATTAACATTTGCATAGTACAAATGGCTACATCATTTACATCCGTAAAACCAATCACGACTTTCATTTGTTTTATTGCAACGTTGTTTGAAGAATTGATTAAATCTTATCCAAAATCTGTTTATTAAAATTTATATTCAGAAATATTAAATTGCATAAAAGAAACTATTAAACAGTACTCAACTCAATTTAAGAACTTATTTTCTTGATTAATTTTAATTATTTTAATCGACTTCGCATTTTTTGCCAATCTGCTTCAATGGAATTTTCTGTATTGAGGTAAATTTAAATAGAAGTATACTCAATTGATATACAAAATTATTGATATTACTTTAGGTGAATAAAACATTTATATTGATCATATTTAATTATATTTTTTAATTCAGTATATGTACTGCAAAAATAAGTGTCTCATTTTGAGACAATTTTTACGTTTAAGACACCACAAATGTTTTAATTCCCTCAAATTAAAAACAAAATGAATTTTTTATTTTTGGTATGTACTTATTCTTTAAAATATTCATCGATATTTTTCCTACACAATATTATCTATTTTGAATACAAATTTAATTTAACAGTTTTCAACTGTTTGTTTTAATAATAGAACCACTTTACAAAACAATCCACGTTGAATCGTCATTGATTTCACGTTGGAACGTAAAAGTGACAATGATACAACAGAAGTATTCTGTTGAGACATATACGCAATCATTTGGTATCAAAAAGTTGAAATGAATAAAAATGTGCAGCGTTGCATTCTTGCGTTATTTGATTTTGTGTTTATAAGCATATCAGAAATCAAAGGTTAGCTAATAAAATAAAAACTTTTTAGCTCAACAAAATAATTTTTTGATCATTGAGTGCATTAAAAACATTTTTAAACACTATTTGCACTGAAAAAAAAAAAAAAGATTTTGGCAATTGGCATGAGAAGTAATCAATGCTGTTTATAAAACAAAAAAATTTTTATCAATTTTCAGTATCATTTTACTCTCTTTGTGTAATAATTTTTAAATTATAGGTACATGTAATTTAGAAAAAAAATCATATAAAAAAATTTTGCAAAGTGCACAATTTCTATACATGTAATAGAATGCCTCTTTTTAAATCTTTGCTCGTAAATATTCAACATTTATTAATTGGTGTTATGTTACCATAATCCGGAAAAGAATAAATAATATTCCTGGGTATGATTCTCGAATAGAATGTACAATTATTATAAAATTAAACCATTAATCAAGTTAAAAATGCATTTGAATTAAGACTTGAATTATTGTTATAATTGATGTACATTATCAGATACGCATTTAATTTTGAATGTGCAATATCAGAAAGAAATAAAAATTCCCAAAAATAAGTATACTTGCATGAATTGGTATTTCTATTATTATTTGACATTACTTTTACGTACTTGCATTTTTTTTTTTTTTTTTTTTTTAATACAGAATTTATTTATATTATTTGATTATATTTCAACAAACGTTAGCAGCACTCATTTTAAATAAACAATAATAAATGTTCACTTTCGCTATTTAGAAAATTATTTAAATTGGCCACTCTGTTTATTATTATTAACATTAATTTTATTACCATTATTATTTATTATTATTATCATTATTATTATTATTATTATTATTAATCGTCCAAATTTAAATTTAAAATTACTACAGTCTTTGAACATTGGAAATAGTCAACGTTTTTTTATCATCAAATTTGATTGAAGTTGGAGCAACTTGAATCAAAACCTTTTTTTCACACTTTTCAGTTTTAGTCTCATTAAATAACGTCAAGACTTTAATTTAAAACAAATTTATTTATTATTATTGACCTATATCAAAGTAGAATTTGTCTTTTTATTCAAAAAATTAAAACAATGTTTTCTTTCTATAAATTTTAAGTTCGTTGACAAAAATATAGTTGAACATTTCCTATACATGATTTTAAATTTTACAATAGTTTTAATGTCAGAAGGAACGTTTGAACTGTACAACATTTTCGGTATTTTAAACATTTATACTCATGTAGACTTATTTAATAACTACATGTAGAGGAAGTTTGTAAAATTGTAATTTTTAAACTTGCTGATAATTTCTGTTTTATAAAAACTTAGTTCTTAAAAACTGATAAATTTAAAAAAAGTATAAAAAGTGTGATAAATATTTACTTTCACTCAGTAATGTAGGATTTTAAAAAGAGAAAGAAAAGGATCATTGATTGTTCTTTCTTGTTATTGAAATCGACGATCATGTTTTTAAAATTTATTACCTGACGTAAAAGAGGACAGTAAAACTACCAAGTAAAATATTCAGGAGATCAATTTACACCGACAAGTATATGACCGTTTACGAGCTTTACGATTGAAAGTGAACAATATCACGAAATTCCAGTGTTTTCATCTTGTTTCATTAATCTTTAATAATGGTTGTATAAATCGTACAAAATAGTTTTATAATTGTAAATGAGCAAGAAATGTATGGCATTGCAGAGGGAAGGAATAATAACGAAGAAAAAATGTTATATCTATGAATAAATAAAGTGGTTTATAAAGTATTATACAAATGTGGTGACAAAATTGAGTCAAAAAACAAAGTGAGTTCAAAAATTGAAAATCAAATCGTTTGGAATAAAATTATTCCATGATTATATACGTATCATGTCAACTGTACATAGTAAACATATGATATTTATGTACAAATTGTATATAATTCCTATAATTTTCTCTTGCTGTTTTTCATAATTATATAAACAATTTATAGGCGGTGCTTGAATGATTTTATACTGCCTACTGCTTATTACAATTAACAGTTTCTGACTAATAAAATAATAATATCAAAAACATTTACTATGATTCAAATTTAAAGCTGTGCGATTAATTGATGTTCATTAAAATTTAAAATTTTGAAATTCAGCGAGTCAAATATTTGGACGGCTCTATTTAGTTTGTATAAAAGAATTTTGAATGGATGTTACATGTCAACTACAAAGGTTTATGTACTCGATTACAGTTTTAGTAAATCCTTGTAAACCAGTTAGCTATTGGAAAAGTAAATACAAGAAAAAAAAAAAAATGTACATTAAAAGTTCACAGGAATAATAAACATATGTACAATGTAGTAACAAAATTACATTTATCAGTAATAAATAGATCTGTTAAAATGTTTGCACTTCTTAACAGCTTTTACTTCTACATAAAAAGCTGTATTTAATTATATAAAGTTCATTAAATTCGTAGAATGTTACAGATCGATATTTATAAAAATAAATGTCCATTAATGTGCTTATTAATGGTAAAACTGATGTTAGAACGGCAATGATTATTTTTGCTTTTATAGAATAACAATTACTTAAATGATATAAGTCAAATTTCAATGATAATAACACTTTGAAGTAAAAAGAGATAAAAAAGTACAAAAAATATATTAAGAACAAAAATTTTTTACTTTCAAGTGGGATTGACTTGATTCATTATGTCGTGTGTTTTTGTCATCTTAATTTTAAAAATATTTTTCACGCAAACCTTATTGTGCAATTCTGTGATTGACAGGAAAATGGCGTAACTGCATTTTTAATGTCTCAAATATCAAAATCATATTTCTTTGAACTTGATTTCAATTTTTGGTTAGCTATAAATATAATTATAGATATATTTGCTTTTATTATTCTTATTATGCAAAATAAATTAAGCTTAAATCAAAAACCCTGAATTGATCTCGTTTTTCCAAGTATCCACCGAATTCTGAACGAGGTTGCAGTATTTATTTTGTAACTGAAGTTGTTAATACATTGGTATTTATGGTTTTAACATCCCAAACAATATTGTTTATTTTATTAATTCATTAATTTTCTTTTTGTTTTCCAGGTTTGCATTTTTATTAAAAAATGTTAAAAATCGTTTTTTTAAAAAAGAACGCCATTTTTAATACTAGAATCATAATTCAGCACGTTATTGTGATTTAAAGACCAAAATTTAGATTTGGTGCTGGCACATGTTATTCTGCTACACTAAATGTGTCAATATAATATTGGCACACATACAGTGTTATTGTTTCGTTATTATTATGATACTTTTTTTTTTATACAAAAAGTACCAAAACAAGCTGATTAAGTCATTAAACTGAGAACCTAACTTGATGTTTTTCACATGAACGGTACATTAAAAGTTTATTAAATTTGACACTTTTGTAAGAAGAAATTATAAATGTTCATGGCACTAATAAAACGCCTCTGATTATTTATTTATTAATTAATTGATAGAGCATCATTAAAGGAATTTTTATAATATAAATTGTTTGTACCAAGTTTCAAGAAAAATTAAATCCATAATAATCAAGTTGAGGAGATTACAGTCTACTATTAACATGATTCCCGCTTTTTTAACTTTTCATACTGAACTTCAGTTACAAACAACACACTACAATCTCGACAAACGAAATCTAGAATCGAAAACCACTACTTAGTCATACATCATATATCCCTAAGTAACTGTTCCATAATTGTTCTCACAACAATTTTACCATCAATCCAAAGCACTCATTACTCGTCATTACCAAATCATTTATTCCTGATCACTCTGTAATGTCTCGCCATTGGTGAGCACAAGCGCATCGTCATCCGTTTCATTATATTCGAGCGAAAGCATGCTTTCACGACGCTTTTTTTTATGCCCGCGCTGCTCGTCGTCGCTATTGGGCGCACTTTTTTCGCGTTTCGTCCGTTCGCGACCTCTAGTGGTACGAGTTGACACTTCTTCCCCGTTAGCTTTTCCCCGGCTATTCATTTTCGTAGTTACACGCAAAGTCCGTCGGTTCGCGACTCCTTCATCTCGGTCATCCCGCTCGCTTTTCCCTGCCTCGGCTTCATCATTCTCCTTGATACCAGTTTGTTCATCTTCGTCGCCGTCGTGCTCACTTAACTCTTCGTTCTCAACCTTGATGATCAACGCTGAAGAATCACACGAGCTGTCGTCGTTACGCTCCAAAAGTCCAGAATTGCATTCCATGGTCTGTTCGTTATTACATGGCGATGATTCTTTTTCGACTGGCATGGGTGGCGTCCTGGCGCCCTTGCGCCCAAGTTCCCCTTGTCCTTCTGTCTCGTTTTTCACCACCGCCGGTGTACTCGGCTGCTGTTGCTGCTGCTGCTGCTGCTGTTGGACTTTAGTTTTTGATTCAGTCTCGTCATGCTCGTGCTCTTTTTTCATTTCGATTGGTGGTGTGTGCGGTGACAGCCCGTTTGTTAAGTTGCTCTCAACTACAGTACTATTTTTCAAAGTCGCGTTTTCTTGCTGCAGTAATGTTACAGATTCGCGTGCTTTGCGCAACTCTTGCTGCAAGAAGTATATTGTACTTTGCATGCCTTCAACATCCTCATCAAGGTCCTGGATGAATTCATCTAATTCTGAAAAGGTTGTACAAAATTGTATTTGATCAGTTTTATTGTTACAGATGTTCAAGGAGTAATAGGTTTTGTTCATTTTTATTTTTTTTTAATGCTTTTCTTCAAATTATGTGCTAAAAATTTGCAATGGATTTAATTTATTTATAAAAAAAGTAAATAGACAAATGAAATACATCATTTGTAATGTTACTGATTTAATTTGAAACTTTAAATTTAATTTTTTATGTGCAATACTGTGTTTAATTTAAAAGTTATACAAAAAAACGTAGTAAAATTCTTGTACAAAAATTGTTATCCCTGTTTTATTGTGACATTTTTAGCGATGGTGAAATGTGAGAGATTATAAGAATGAAATGATTACCTGATTGAGACTTTTTGACTTCTTCGCTGAAACTTTTTTGCAGAGCAAGTTCACCCTCCAGTTTAGCTATTCTCCCGCTTGCAATCATTCGACCCAGTTCTTCGTTTTCTTGATACAGCAGTCTACATTTTGCCATCAATCTTTTTCCAGTATTGCTGCATAGACAATGAATATGCAAATTTAATCCTCACTATTAATGGCTTGTGCTTAATACAGGTTCTTAACGTTACCATATACTTGTATGTAAATGATTTTGAAGGTAATAATTCTTAGTAAATGAATGATATATTTAATTAAATATAAATTTGCACGGAATTCTTGTATGTAACTGTTTAATGAAACATTGAACGAAAATTAATACTTTTGATCAAAATTTGAAATATAAATATGAAGAATTGGATGTAAATAATGAAACATGTATTATATCAAAAATTATTTATATGTAAAATGTAATTTATATTTGCGATGTTACCTGTCAGGTGTGAACTTCCATGCACTGAGTTCATTTTGTGTGTCTTCTAATTTCGCTTTGGTTGTTATAAGTTCTTGTCTCAATTTTTGTATTAAAATATTTACAGCGGGGTCCAATAGAGCAGACCTCAATGCCATTGCTGACGGAGCATGAGCAGCTTTCATTTCCGTAATTTGATTCTGAAATTCAAAGTTTTTCATTCTTTTTACATAATTTCTTTATAAGAAAAAAAAAATAAAAAACTTTTCATTTATTATCACATAGAATTACGAAAATGTAAACGCAACTGAAATAACTTTCAGTTGTATGCGATATAAACCATTTCCCTTTTTATTAAGTCACCAAGATCGGCTATTACGAATAAAAACTTACCAGGTATTCTTGTAACTCTTGTTCTTTCGAAGCAAGTCTTCTAGCAAGTAATTTTTCTCTGTGCGACGTTTCCGCATACTGCTGTCTGTACTTGTCTTCGGAATTTCTTAATGACGATATCTCACCTAAAATGATAATTATTCAATTAGAAGATTGCAAGTCGATCGTTCGATTTTTTATGTAATCAACAATGTTTCATTGTTAAAGCCGAGATCTTTCAAATTTATTTTTCAAACCATAGAATGTAAGAAAACGAAAAGGATTAAATATAGTTTCTATTTGCTTTTAGAAAACCATGTTGTAAAGAATAATATGTATCTTGTTGAACCCACAAAATCATTTTGTAATTGAAATTATAAAAACATTGTCAAGAACTTTTTATATATTGTAGGAAATAGATATCCCACATTGTAATTCATAATTTATCACTACAAATAATTCGGAGCAGCAAGTTCAGCCAACCTGAGATGTAGATAGTGCTTTTTAAAGTATCGATGGTCCACCAAGTTGTAAGTGGAACCGATCGTGTGGATTTCAAAGCATATTATTAATTATAAATTATTAAATTTAATTTAAATTATTATTTAAATTTTATTGATTACAATATGAAATAAATACAACATGTTTAGTACAATATGATTTTCTGAATGTGCTTGGATTCCTTTTCGAACGAAAGATCTTGTCTCTGATCTGCACAAACACTGCAGATAAGTTAGTAACTTCTAAATTAATCCTAATCATTAATAGTACACAAAAATGTAGGAATTTATGATTACATTTGTTTTGAATTATATATATATGTGTAAAATAGCAAAGAGCGACTCTGACTGGCCGACAATCGGACATCATTAATTGACGCATACTTTGTAAGTTGAAGGAGATGCTCCGAGCCATTTGCCATGTCCGCCGAGACGATGCTAACGAGAACTGCGCCAGTCGCTCGATCAACGGAGACCATGCTAACACGATGCGACGGGCCCAAACTTCAACATTTATGACAATCATCGGAACGTTTGTTCCGACAATGCGTTCTACCTTTCATCATTTACATTTCCTTTATTTCGCATTACTCTTTTCTGACAAAAGAGAGACCCGAATTTCAATATCTGAATGCGAGCATTCCCATTGAAAGCACATTGCACTTAATTTTTATTTATTCACTCAAACAAGTGGTCAATTCACAGTTGCACCTTTTCACAACAATATTTTATTTTGACTTGTTGCACCGATCGCACCACAACACCAGAGCTTTTCGTCGCGAGCTCATTGAGCTTTGGGGGAAAGCGCATTCACTGATCAAGAACGAAATAACTAAATCGGGGGCAAAACTTTGTCAGAGATGGCAAGCTTTGCCAAGCGAATTCACTAAACACCACAAACGCTTGTCGCAGACATTTGTCAACGGCAGATTTTCTTACTTCTTTAATTGACACTTGGTTATGATTGTAAGACTATAACTACAGTTCTATCACATGTAAGTGGCGGTAGTTTATCAGACGGGCTTGCCGATGTTGGCTCGGCACTCCCGAGTTGCCGACGAATGAATGAATATGGAAAAGAACACATTTGTCAATTGCTATTCAAAGAGTTTTCATGGTTGATAGTGCATCAATAGTTATTCTTCAACCAGATGATGTTTGGAAAAATAATGAAGTTATGTTTTTATAACAGTAGAGAATATAATTAATTTTCAAATACAAGTTATATTGAAATAATTGACATGTGACTTGTATATACAATGTGTAAAATTATACTTCCTTATTAATCAATGCAATCACAGTTAATAATCTTACGAAGTTTAGTATCTTTTATCTTTTTAAAATAATAATATTTCTGTTCATATAAATAAAATTGTCTACATTATTGAGCATTTAAATTAAGAGTTAACTTTTAACAGTTGGAAGACTAGACGGTTGACAGTCTATATTTATTTTATAATTATAATCATCACATCACTAATTTATTGACATCAATACTATTCGTTTTATATTATACTAAGAAAACCATATTGAGTAAACGACTATTATCTTTTTTACCCAACAATATTATTAAGAACGCTTCGCATGTAATAAAAAACAAATTTTGTATTGTAATCTATTACCTGACACTACGAATAATTCGGTGCAGGAGGTTTGGCCCACCTGAGATGTAGATGGCGCATTTTACAACATAGATGGCACTGATCTTGAAACATATAGTAAATCATAATACAAATTTTCAAAGCACTATTTATGTTCTATCGATCACAATATAAAATAAATGCAATATTTATAATACAATATGGTTTTCTCGGCGTATAATAAACTAGTTTGTTTACATTCTTGTTTAATATCCCAGCTAGATAAACTTAAGCTTTAAAATAAGATTCTAGATTGTCAAATTGCAATCTAATTCTCTAACTATAAGTTTAAACCATTTCAATTTAAAATAAATAAAGATCTAAACCCAGATAGAACATTATTTTTATAGGTATAATATATATACATATACGTTTATTATACGTATAAGAAACAAATGAAAGCTAAATGCCAATCTAATATACGTACAACATACGTCATATATTTTAAGGAAGCTATTCAGATTTCTATATATTTTGATTTCCAGTTAAAATTCTTTAAATGAAATTATAAACAGTGTCCTAGATTTTTGATATAACACTTTTTTCCAAACATCATGATCCCATCGTTTTATCATCTTTATCAGCCCTTATTTATTGGTCACCAAACGGGCATTATCACCAAATCTAATTACAAAATCATAAACAGTTGATGTGTAATACAACTCATGTGTGTAGCAAACTGTACCTCGACTCAAATTTAAAAAACCCAACTCTTGCCAAAACAATAACCGAGCGACATGAAACGTATGCTTAACGTCTCTATCAGAGTCTTGCGCGGCAACGATATAAGATCAGAGCAACGCGTGGATCTCTAATAAATAATTGAACGAGCGATCGTCGTTCAAGCGCACACGATATCTCAGTACCTTCCTGAGTGGCTGAGCGCGCCTCGAGTGATTCCACGTAAGAGTCCAGCTCGCGCCATTTAGCCAAAAGCTCGTCCTTGTTAAGGCTCTCCAGCTGTTGCTCCGATAATTTAACACGCCGTGGTTGACGCGGCGAGTGCGGGCTATTTGGCTGCTTAGTCCGCGGACTGCACGGCGAGGAAGCTCCCGCCGATGATTTTGATTCAGTTTTATCCTCCGCCATCGCTGCCACAGGTCGTCAACTTTTTCCCTAATGTTGAACTCGTCGAGTTACTTTATTCACTTTTCCGCTTCCGGTTCAGGGTTATTGCTACTTTGTCCTGGATACCATTTGCTGTAAAATATTATTCAGTTTTATTAGTTTTGCTGTTTAATGTAGTAATGAAATTGCTTTGATGCTTCTGGTAAAGGGTCTTGTTTCTTATGATCTTAAATTTTGTTTATTTTCAATTCATGGTGAAGATAGAATTTGTTTAAGCTATCAATTGTTAGTTGAGCAACATCGGAAACTTCTTCTTATTTCAATGAGGAGGGGAAATTGATAAAGCGATTCTTATTGGTAATTTAGTTAAGAATTTTTTTCTGTTATATTGTATTAGTGTATATTTGTATTAAGTTCTGATACAATTTTATATAGAAATAATTAATTTTATGTAATTGAATATATATGTGTACATTGATTAAGTCAATTATTATAAAATACATTATTTTAACATAATTATTGATATTTTAATAAGAAAATCATTAAACAGTCTTAATTATTTTTTACCATTTAAAACAAAGAGCATTCTATTACGCATTATATTTAAATCTTTAAGAAAGAGAGAAATTCAAACAAACCCTCAATATTTAGAAACAAACGCAGATCCAGTTATTATCAAGATCAAAATAAAGAAGAAATACCAAGGATTGATTTAAAAAACTTATCAAATGTCATTGCAACAATTGAGCGGCATGGAAAACAAAAAAATCAATGGTTGAAAAAAGAAACAAACAAACAAATAAATCGTCTCAAATTAAACAAATAACATTAACAATAATCTCCGAACGTCCCGAATCGACCATCCCGTCATTCTCACTGTTCGACTCCAAAAAGTGCTCCGAAAATACATGCTCCGAAAGCGACTTCGACAACAAGACAACAACAAAAGCGCGAGCGAAGAATAAGACAAGGTGCTTCTATGGAGAACGGAAAACGTTGTTCGGAGGCACCAGAACCGTCGGTCACCGATGCAGAGCATCGCGGAAACAAAGGTCGCTCTTTTACGGACTGCGCACGTGTCTTTTTGGCCGAAACGTGCGGGCCCGACGAGCGGCGTAGTAGCAGTGGAAAAGTCGCTCGAAGGCGACGTTTGGTCGCTTGGCGCATACTTACTCGGGTGACAGAGGCTGTAACCATGCAGCGTGAGCGCGGCAGCACCGCGGCGCCGAGGCTCGGGAACGCGCGGGTCAACGTCCGCGACGGCCGACCGTGCGGCCCGATCGCATTGACCGCGATTGCTTGTCAACGAAACAACCACTCGACGTTGCCTAAAAACGCAGCGACGGGAGCGAGGCTCGTTGCAGCGACGCCATATTCGCCAACAGCGAGCGCGGGCTATGCGCCGCGTAGAGAGCTCCGATTTAAAAGACACTTGTCGGTGGCGCCACCAGCGCCGTGATTTGGAAACGCTGCGTTCATTTCGGAAGAATGAGTTGCATTGTAAATATTGTTGGGGTTTTAGCCAAAAAAGACAACAACAACATAAATATTGTTGGGGTGGGCCAAATAAACAATTGAACCAGCATTGGATTTAGTAGTGAAAATTAGAGACGGGTAGTTTTTGTTAAAAAGAGAAATGCAAAATGAAAAGCATGAAGTTTTGACGAGGATAAAAAAAAATTTGTTTCTTTCCATTGTTTATTTACTTATTGGTTATTTTTAGCATAAAAAAAAAAAAAAAAAAAAAAAAAAAAAAAAAAATCTAAAAAAAAGAAAAAAAAAATATATTATAAAAGTAGGGTGGGAAGTTGATTATAAAAAAAAAAAAAAATAAATTGAAAAAAACATATAAATGGTGCTTAAAAACAAATAAAGAATCCGTCGAGATCAATCGTACAGAAACATACGGACTCAGCATTATGTACAAATGAATACAGCTTGTACTGACTCACTAGT
>JABFOV010002920.1:0-18037 GCA_022817685.1 Aradophagus sp. ZL-2020 | reverse complement strand
AACATATTATTATATATTTTTAAAAAAAAAAAAAAAAAAAATAATAATAATTCACATTATATACAATTTATTAAACTATATTAAAAAAGTAAAGAGATCTAGTAAATTTATATTTTTTTTTAAGATTTATATATTCATAATAAATAGAATTCTATAAATAGATTTTTTATTATTATATTATTAATGTTATAAACAGTTTTGTATAAAAAAAAAAAAAAAAAAAAAAAAAAAAAAAAAAACTAAGAAATCACCTTCTGGTCGTTTGTGGTATGATTAATATCGTTTCAAGATTCAATTTTTATTCATTTCACTTGAGTGAAATAATTTTTTTAATACAAATTAAAACAATAGTCTGTTGCAAGTAGTAAATTTTCGATGATAGATTTGATTTTAGTTAGACCTAAAGTTTCCAACAAAAGTTATCAATTCAATCACAATTGATTACCTGAACAGTATATGACATGCGAGGGTGCTTTTACGCAAACGAAGGAACTTCTACCCAGAAAGTGAAACTTTCATCCCTATTAATGCGAAAATGTTTAAAAGTAGCCTGTGTTTCTATTCATGTTCTTCCGAAGTTGCGTAAAATTTGTTCATTTATCTTTAATAAGTCTTTCATCGACTACAAGCCACAAACGCACAGAAGACAATAGCATGTTTGATGCAATACTTTCTAATAAAAAAATAGAATTTTAATAAACGAAAGTTGATTGAAACGAATTAAGGTACCAAGAAAGAATATTTAAAATATTTACATTCAATTTATAAAAGTTAATCTTTAATTCGTTTCAAATTGTATTTCATATACCTTGGGAGCGAAAAAAAAGTAGAAATAACCATTTCTTTATGTTTGAAAATAGCTCTTAAGCCTTTTTTTAGCCCTAAGGTGGTAAGTTCTATTTTATCATCCGCTCCCGTGATTCATAAAATAGTGCTTATGCTTCAGGTGCACTCGCGCCTGAAGCATTAATATACTATTTTTATTTTGTTAATATTTATTAGTGTACATTTAATGTCTAAGAATACACATCAATATCCGATAACACATGAGACAGCATTCATAAATGTTACTCGAGCATGGACGTGCAAATGTTCACGTTGGAATTACATTCATGAATGTGGTCTGAGCACAATGGAATCAATCAGTTTTGAACTTACAAAGCCAATAGATTTGACTCCAGTTGAATGCGGTTCTTGCCGTTTCTAAATTTCATTTGTTGGATACCATTAAATTTCAGAAAATAATTTTGATGTATAACTGTTTGTCTCAGAGTTGTTACATTCTGTGCGATTAACGCGACTATTCAAACTTTTATCGTTACTCGATGTTTCAATTAACAATTAAAACACATGTCACACGTTTTGATCGAATGGCCAATAACACCTGTTGAAATAATCGACACCAGTTGATTGAAGTCCGATGATTTTCAATTTGATATTGTATGGACAATGAGTATTATAATGAAATTTATGGTAATAATAGTAATAATAATATCAACTCACTATGTTAAAAGGTGCAAGTTAAAAATGGAATACATTACTGCAATTCGACTGTGTAATTTCAGTTGAGCATTAAATAGATTTCACACGAAACGTGTTTTATTGTTTTTCGTTCGTCTATGTAGTTTGGAATTCATCCTGGTTGTGACGTTTGTTTAACTGGAAATCATATTTGCATTTATTTTACCGCCGTTTGCTGCTGGAGTATACTTCTTTTTCCCTGCAATCAAAACTTTGGAAATATAAAAAATAGAAATTACATATTGATTTCAAAGGTAGGGAAAATACAGATGCATTTCTGTTACAAGCACGATTTCACGTTTAAAGTTTATTTCGAGAGGTAAATCATACGTTTATCCCCTTTAATTATATTGGAATTTCTAAGGCATATCATGCATTGTAACTACACCATGAACTTTGCTGGCCTTTAATTTTAAATTCGTTTAAATGGTTAAGTATAATCAAATTAAATATTATTCAAGTAAAATTAGTCTTCGGTCAATTTTTCTTTTTATATTTTGAAAGTATTTTAATTTGAAATATAATTATATCATTGACTAAAAATAGAACAGGTAATTATTATCGAGCGACCTAAAATACATGGGAGCCTTGAAAATGATTATTCGTACAAATTAATTAATTGAAAGCACCTAAAAATATACATATATTCTCCTCGATTTAAAAAAGGCATACCTTTAATGTATATATAAAATTGATTGACACAGACATTGACATTGTTTCAACTTTAACAGAGTGGTCGATTTATTTGTGAAGATAATAATTACATAAAAAAAAAGAAAGAAGAATGCATTAGTGTGGCGGTATTTTGTTATTTCATTAGCGTGCTTTCAGTTAAAACGGAAAAAGTTGACATCGCGTGATGATGCATAATATAATCATATTGTGCAAAAATATGTAAATATCGGGGTTCTTAACCGAAGGACACTTTCAGCAGTTGAAGTGCACAATGCCAAACTAATATAAACTTCAATATTTAGCTGCATTCAATGCATTTCAAAGTTAGCTCAATAATAACTTCATAAATCTAATTTTCTGCAGTTTGTGTTTTTTATTCCTCTCCAATATCGATTTTATCTTGACATTAAGACTCGGCCGGAAATTCGTTTGCAAATTTTAACGAGGTTAACGTACGTTGCATGTTATGTTCAATGTAATTATATTGAAGGAATGATAACATAATTGCATTGAACTTGTCATTGATAAAGTTGCATACTCAAAAAAAAGCTAGATTTTAAAATTATGAAATAATTGTTTTACCGATTTTGTGAAAAAATATATATTATTTAATTAACAATATATATAACTGATAAATTTATAATACAAATCCTGAATGAATAGATACAATTCCAAACGTTAGTTCCTTAAATGTCACTTGTCTAAAACCAGCTTGTGATATCATGTCCTGCAATTATAAGTTGAAATATATTGATAATGCGAATATATTTAACTATGATTTGTAGTAAGATACATTATAAAGTGTATTTTTTACCGCGAATTCTTCTTGCTTCGGGAATTTCCGTATACTTTCAACAAGGTACTGATACGGTTGCATTTTTCCAGAGACCAAAGCGCCCATAACAGGAATAATTTCAAAAGAGTATTTGTCGTAAATGCTAAATAAAATTGATAATTATTAAACTTTTTTAAGTGATATATTAGTCATTAATTCACTTAATTTATCATACCTTCTAATAACATTGTTATTAACATGACTAAACTCCAAACATAGAAAACGACCTCCTGGTTGTAAAACTCTATAAGCTTCTGATAAAACCTGAGAAAAGAAAACATCAAAATTAAAATTAAAACGTTGATGCGATTGAAGATGTAATTCTCACTTGTCATAAGCAGAAATACCAATTTTGATTACTTTTATCTATTTTCCACTTTAAATTAGGACAAAATCTATTCTCCTTTTACTGGTATTTTTTTCTTGTTTCTTTTTCTTATACTGATAAAAGTCATCTTTTCATTTTATTACACTATAGAATAAATTATATACAAGATAAAAAAATTAAAAATGTACCTTTTCAATATTAACACAGTTGCGTATACCAAAAGCGATAGTATAAGCATTGAAGGAATCGTCAGGAAATGGCAAACTTTCAGCATTTGCATGCTGCCATTTGATATCGTATCCATTTTCTGTTGTAAATCCTTGCCTTTGGGCTCTGGCTTTTCCAACTTCCAGCATGTTTTCATTGATATCGACGACTGTTACATGACTATTTAAATGATGAGGATTTTTTGCATTGCGTAAATATTTTAAGTAACGAAAGGTGATGTCTCCTGTACCACCTGCTGAATCCAATAATTTACATCCTGGAGTTGGACCTAATTCATCGATAAACATGTCTTTCCAAATTCTGTGGATTCCCAAGCTCATTAAGTCGTTCATCTGATCGTAAGAATTTGCCACATTTTCAAATACACTGTAAACTATGAAAAGATTATTATTATTTGAAACTAAAGATATCTTCTACTTTTTTTTTATTTTGTATCAAAGAAGAAAGGCATTGTATGTTTTAAATTAACATTATACATTCATGATATTATTATATCTCTGCAATGAGTGTGTTGCATTGATTGTTTCAAGACTTGCTTGATTTAAAAATTCTGTTTTCTTGCTAAAAACATAATGCCTTGCACTTATCTGCCAAGATCAAAATTTTTTTAAGGCAGGTCTTATTTTTATGTATATTTTACTTGTTATTATATTTTTTTTAATCGTTACTTTATTTTTCTGTAAATCTTTTAATTATTTTGAATAATATCTTTAATTGGGCTTTTATAATTTCTAAGCTCACTGTTGAATTTAATGAAATTGTATGTATTATACTTCTATACATCATTAATAAATGATAGTTGTCAAATTTACCTTTTTCTTTTTTCTCACTTTCTGTAACAGTTTGAAAGCCAAAGTGGGTGGTTTTTTCACTTTCATTATTTATTGTACTTGTTTCAGGAAATCTTGAACAAATACCCGTTTGCATATACCTTTGTGAATTTTGCGCGATTCTTAAACATTTACTGATTAGTCTTGTAGAAAAATTCATTGTAAAATTGTTATTAATGAAACAAAAGTATCATGTATTGTTTTATAATCTATATTAACAAATTTCACTGTTCATATGTTGATAAACATTTATAACCATTATCAGGTTATGTTAGTATAATTTTATCAATTGGTAGCATTGAAATATATCGAGTACTGAAACATAGTGCTAAAATGGCTTACCGTCGTGTATTTCCATTGGTGCATTTGAATTCAAATCACAGTCAGGTATTCATATTTTAACAATAATGTTTGTTGATCTTTTTAACAATCAAATTTAAAAGTGAATATTTCTTTTCATTTTTTCTTTCTGAATATAAAATTACTGTTAGCTAAGATTTTTAACGCTATTCTTTCAAAAAAAGTTTTTACAAACAGAGTACAATACACTGACATGGCGCAGAAATTTAAATATTTTACTATTTTTAAATTATTTTATAGTCATATATGAACTGATTACTAACTACAAATAAAATGAAATATAAAAACTCAATACGGTATGTGATTTAAGGGAGGTTTCGATCATACTTCATAATCATCTGATTTGAAAGCCTTATTAATGTAAGCAAATTGCTCTTCATTAATTGGTTTACTGATTCGTCGACTTTTTGGAGAATGAAAAACTGAATCCGACCGTCTCTCGTTAATACTCCCATGAAAGTGTGAAAGTCTTTGATTAATCACAGTAGTGCGTCTTTTTTGAAACATTTCCACTACATCTTTAGGAAATTTGTCCAACGAAAAAGGTCCCTCACCTTTAATAGTAAAAATATTTCAATATAAATTCACAAATGTTTAAATACGCACATAAAAATACATATTATTATAAAGAGTCGAAAAAAAAAAATTATGTCAGAAAAAAAATTTTTAGTTTAATCTATATTTAAATACTGCAAACATTTTAGGATCACTTTTTCATACAATGACTGCAAGATTTAATCATTTTATTTTTAAGTCTAATTGTGTTCCAATTTTTTATGTCAAGATCGTTTAATTTGAGATTATGTTAATTTCAAGCTTACCTATCGATGATATTTAACGTTAAAACAATACCAAAGTTTATACCTGTATATTCTAAGTAATCGAGATTCTTGCGAAACAAACTCATAAAATTCTTATGCGCCGTGGGCTCTCGCCGGCCATTATCAACAAGTTCATGAACAGTCTTTCTTCGACTCGGTGGTATCAGAAGTTGGTTATTGCCACGTAAAGCGCTTACGTCTGCATCGACAACTTTTTGCAAATGTTGAGCTAGCGCAAAAGCATACTTTTCAAAAACAGCTTCCTCTGATATGTTGTCTGCAGTCTGCAATATCATAAATTATTTCGACGAGCATTTCAAATTTTTTTATTTAAATTAAACTTCAGAGTATAACATTTTTTACCTTATCACAGCAGCAACAGTCAAGAGAAACTTTGGTGAGTAAATGTGCAAAAGTGTTGAATCTGTGTAACAACATTGCGAGAAATTGAATGAGTAAGATGCTGACGAATCCAATAATGAACAAACAACCAATGGGTTCCAATAATAAGTAATTTTTCAAAATAAGGACCTAAAATATGGATATTATAATTAAAAATATTTGTCAAGTCTCAAAACATATTATTACTGTATGTTTTAAATTTAAATCAATATAATATAATGTTGACTTATACTTCTAAATGTAATCAACGATTACTTAACATTTAAACAAAAATTACCTCAAGTCTATTGCTGTCATAAGTAACGTTATATGATATTCCAAGAGGCCATTCCAGATGTAACATATCTCTATTGAGTTGCATTAGAAAAACGCCAAGAACAAACAATGCATTGATCATGAAGAATTTGAATAAGTACTCGTTTCGCAAACTCTTCAAGTCCTCAGCAATTTTTTCCTAAAAGACAGGGAAAAAAAGCATGTAATTTTTATTTAGATGAAATTAGAAATAGTAAGAAAAATAATGTTTCGCGCATACTTGTTCCTGTTTATTACTATCTAGAGGATAAAGGTACTTGTTGATCAATTGTTTCCAAAAAATTTCCTCATCGGTCGTCAGAAAATCAATTTCACCACTCCGCAAGCGCTCATCTTGAAGCCAGTTAGGACTGACCAGAAAATTATTGTCACAGCAGGATTGTGAAGAATATATTTTACTCAACTCGGATTCACTGCTGACGATTGAAGAATCATCATCGATAATATCATCATCATTCAATGATTTAACGTTGATGGCTTCCGCGATTGGAGAATTGTCTATGTTTAATTTTAAGGAACGCTCGTCTGAATTGTATCTTGGGCCACTAGTAGATATGTATCTGTTTCTAAAAAATGAAATAGATCAAGTTTTACAATTTTTGTATACTTATAAATACTTTCAAGAATATTCAATCAATGTTAAGAAGGATCTATTTCCATCTTTTTATATATTTGATACACCGTGTTGTTTCTCAGGATTCAAAATAGACCCTTCTTCGACTAAGGTGGCGTTTGATATTTAACGTAACATTAGATTTGTATATTACATTCAAATATACATTTAAAAATCTTTACTTTTAAAAATCAATGTTTATTGATTTTCAGAACAAAAATACCTTTCTATATCCGCCAACCGTGAATCAATATTTTTTAACGAATCCTTAATTATATTTAGCTGAATATTCTCCTCCACCGAATCATGGGTACAGAATAAGCACTTGAAAAGCCCAGCCAGTGAAAATTCGATAGTTCCTTTTTGCTTTTTTTTTAACTCATTTAAATTATTGGCCGCGTTGTTGCTGTCCTGAGCAAAGCAGTCATTTTCATTGTCCTGAAAACGAAGGCGACATTCCGCGATTATTAATTTGTTATTGGCCACTGATTCGTTGGCTAGATTGCACAGAAAACCCGTTTGGCTGTACGTGCATTATTTTCTGCAGCTTTCTTCTCCCTGGTACCCCAGCTGACGTTGTTTACGTTGAACAGAGAGAAGATGATGAGAATCATATACATCGAAGGAACGGTGATATAATAGATGATGCCGCTGAGTAAACACGACCACTCCTGAGGATGTAGCAGGCCGGCGATTATTAATTGACCGGCGACGACAAAGAAGAGCAGAGTGCTCGGAGCGAGCCAGCCATCTTCGGCTATTTGTATCATGATTCCGACGAGAACAACTATCATGACCAAGCCGTAAACTGTGGTGATAATTGCAGCGATTGTTAGCTGTTTCGACAATGAAAGTTTCATGCCATTTATTCATACAATATAATAACAGACAAAATAATATTTGTTCTTTCTTTTCCTTTTCTTTTTTGTAATTTATTCATTTACCTGAGTACGTTCTTTGCAAATAAAACAAGCTCCAACGAATGTTAAAACGGGTATTAGATTGTAGCCAAAGCTAGTCCAATTATCAACAGGAAACGTTGCTACAAAAGCGCCCACCAACATCAAAAATATTGTTCCGGGTCCAACGATTGTACTTCCTAAGTAATGAAATGTATAAAGTATACAAATAAAATTATGAATGATGACCTTTTAAATAAAGTGAATATAAAAAGATATGTTACCCATCAAAAACCACTGATAAACGATGTAAAGTAACGTGATATTGTTATTTAATTTTCTAGTTTCTTTGGCAGTTTCCAATAAGTCTAAAATGTTAGCCACCGTAGACGGTATCCAACGTCTTCTTTGTACGAAAAATTCATTAAACGTTTCAGGTGCATGAGTATATGCATCGCTTGCAGCTGAATATTCAACCTAAAAGTACTCAGTATTTTAATAATTTATAGAGAGACAAGTTGATACATTATTTTCATTCATTTACATGGTTTTTATAGGAAAACAAATTTTTTGTTTAATTGTGTATGGAGGTGTATTATACAAATATTTTCAAAATACTTTATATCCCATCTGCAAAATAAGAGTACACAGCCAACGGTCTTCGCCTTGATCATATTGCACATAATGTCTAGCTTCAGTAGCTCTTGTAGCGTATCTTCTTAAAACATTGTGTTCCATCAGAGCTTTGGCACGAAACAAAGAAAAACATCCAGGACAGCACAGTACGCATCCAATAATATGTTCTGTTGACTTCTGCAACCAATGTCCAATGGCGTACTCGAATTTCTGGTACCATACTATGGGACCTAAAATAAATTTACAAAGTCTTGATTGTTGTAGTTACAATAACGTTTTGTGTAAATTAATTTTATTTCTGAAAGTCACCTCTCCCAATTGGATGAATTCTACCACAAGCTGCGCCCAAATCTCGGTCGCGTTTCATCAAATCTATCAATGTTTTAACCGCACTTGGTCTGAAATCTATGTCTCCATCTAACGTTAAAATGTAAGTATTTTCGGCAAGTATTTGTCTTCTTTCTTTATCAATCGGAAGTTCCATTAGACGAAAGCCCAACAAGTAGTACATATACATTACCTAATTTAAGTTTTATTTGTATTATTAAGTTGAAATTAGAATTCCAAAAAATTAAATAAAATTGAATTATAAATTGTTACAATTTTAAATTTCTTAGACATGATAACAATCTTAATCTAATTTTACCGAAAATTAGATTACAAAAGCTAATAAGTAGAGAGCCAATAACACCACTTATTCATTACTGATGCCTATAGTGAAAATATTCGAAAATATTTCAAAAAGTTTAGAAGCATCTGCAAGTTTTGAATTCGAAAACTTTCCCAAATGTTTCCGTCATTTTTAGTTTCCAAAATAATTTCCGTAATACGTACTTGACTCCATCTTTTACGGTGGCGAATTTTGTTCTTATCTTTTAGATGAACAAACATTTTGGTTTTCCCAGGTAATACCCACGTCAATCTCCCTCCGTATGGCGTTGGGAACTTGACAGGTGGTGTACTCTGCATATGCAGTCTTTTTACATTCTTTTCCACGGTTTCAATGAAAGTCATTACATACGAATTCACGTGTGTTTCGTCTTCCTTGTGCTTGCATTTGCCCGAACATTCGTGCATGCAGCAGAAAGCATCGTCAAAGAAAATATGAACTAAAGCAAAAAAGAGTTGATTGGTCAAACAAGATAATTTTTACAATAAATTATACTATAAAAAGATGTTCCAATTAATGAGTTTCTATTAATAATTTTCTTTAAATAACTTTCTTTTAATGATATCAAAAGTTGATTTTTTTTGCATCTATTGCACTCAATAAAAAATATATTTGTTTGGTAAAAAAATTATAATCTACAAAGCTTGCGCAATTTACTTTCCAGTTCGTAATAATCGCGAACGTTGATTCTGTAGTCTTGCTTTAAGAACCGCATCGCACACTGGTCCATGTCGAGTCTGAGGATACTGCCCATTAGTTCATTCATCTCACTGTCGGTTTCGTGCCACATTGTAGCACAGGCGTATATTTTTGGTACAATATCGTTATGATATTCACATACAATATTATCAGACTTTGTGTTACTTTTCTTACGTCTTATTGAATCATTACTCTGCAATTAAGGTCAATTTTAATTTAAATCAACATTTAAATTTAAAATATATATATTATATAAATTTTATATATATAAATTTGCAGAATCATACAATAAATATATATTTTTACTTATATTAAATTATTAAATTGAAAAATGGATTTATATAAAAATGATTATTTAATGTTACCTCGAAGAAACAAATATCGCATGCATTGTCTCGTCTCCTGTTAAGAGCCAATGACTGTTCGATCAAAAGTGTATCATACATTGGGATGCAGAATATTTTCTCGGTTGATGCCAGTCGTTCGCGTTCGGGGTTCCAAACGTGCGCAGTAATCCAAGCCTGAGATAAGGGCCACAGCAGCCAAAGCCAATTGTACCATTTATTCAACACTTGGCCAACGGTATACGATGGAAAAAAGTTGAAGAACACATGATCAGGCATAAATCCATAAAAGTAGCACGGATCTTGTTCGTGCAAGGCAGAGATTATTATGAGAAAGACGACTGTTGTTGGAATAATGAGATTCAGTGATATCGCAAAACCAAATTTTTGCATTAATGTTCTAACGGCGAATCTTCCTAAAATCACTACAAGTTAGACTTTTCGAAAGATCAAACGTAATTGAAAGTAAAATAATTAAACTTAAAATTTCATTGTTAATTGTTCATAATTAAATCCTATAATCGGTTCAACATTGTCATTGTAGAGATTAATAAAAAATCATTAATGAATCATGAATGAATTTCTAGGATTTTTTATATCTTCATATGACTTCCTATTAATTTCTGCACTATTTGTGTTGTACTGATCATAGGATTTCATTACAAAGACTTCACTTCACACAACATACTTTTCTTTAGTAAAATTATATATTTTTGCTTTACAGTATTTGTTTTCTAAAAGAATTCAGTCGATTTGAATGGAAGTGAAACCGTACCGCATCCATAAACAAGCATAGCGCTGATTGTGTGAACCGCGAGGACGGTCCACATGATAGACGTGTCAACTTGAAACGGGATGTGTTCGATTTTTGTAGCCAACGGCGAGGAGGTATTTCTCACAAGGGTTATATTGTATTTGGCACGAACGAGACCAGCGAACCAATTTTGTGGTTCAATGCCTTTGTGATAAGCGGCCGCAATGGCCATTAAAACGAACACTGTTATTCGCAAAATCGCCGTCAGCGCCTGAATGGAGTGGCGACTCGGCCGTATCGATTCCCTCATTTTGGCCAGCTTGCGAATGAAACCTGGACAGAAAATTATGTAGATTGTTAAACGATATGGTTAAAAATGTATAAATTGTAGTAAAAAAAATTAGTGAACTGAAATCACATTTATCCGTATATTCGATCTTGCGCTAGTTTTCAAAAGTCGTCCGCTGGTATTGAAAGAGAAATTTCTTATAATAAAAAAGTATTTTTATTTTTTCCTTCTTTTGTAATTCCCTTCACCTATGTTTTCCCTTTTTTTCTCGACCTTTTTTTGTTTTGTTTAATTGTGGGAGAAATAAAAGAGGATTGAAGGAGTAAAAAGGCGAAAAGGAGCGCGAGAAGAGAGTATAAAAGGAAATGTGCTTGGGGTTAAAAAACTCCAGAAAGGCCACCTGAACTTAAAGGGTAGGGAGAAGACAGCGGAATATTCAATTAGATACTGCTGTTTGAATACGGTGTACGAAAACTATACATGACAATAGATTTGACGATTTTTATGATTTCCCTTTTTTCCATAAGGTTTTCATTTTTTAATGATATACTTGATATTAAAAATAATAATAATATAAACAGATAACAAAAATGAAATTGAAGCGCACATTGTATTTGATTCAAAAGGAAATAAAAGATCCCTTGCAGGTATATCACCTTTTTGATACCATTCCATGATATTTTAACATAATTTTTACATTAAATTAAAAAACTCTATTTTTGTTTATGAACTACTAAACTTTGATATTATTTGCTGACCTTAAAATCTAATATCATTTTGCATAATTTTTTTTACGCACTCAATTAAATGTATGAAATAACGATCTTTTCCTTGGTTCGATAAAGTTTTTTTTTAACAAAATCTTAAGATCATGTTTATCTTTGGTCAAGAATTTAGGCAGCCGAAATATCCGTTTTGTGCGTACTCCGATATGATTAAATCAAAATCATACCCACCAATATTGCTATCTAGAGTAACGAAATTGGACCACCATCTGACGGAAATGAATGTTAGTGCTACTGGGAGAATCCATAAAGAAGCACCATGATCGTTATCCTCGGTGAAGCAATATACAGTCATCCCTAATAATTGAATTAGTAAGGCAGCTATGTCGGCTATGAAGACAGATTTGTCTACATGATGATGTTTCATTCTCGATATTGTTGCTGGAAAAATGAAATAAAAATTCTATTAAATATAAATTTAAAAACAAAGAAAAATTTACATAAAAGATAGACTAAATTATTAACATTATTATTATATTCTTCAAAGGATTAAAAAAATCTATTTTATATTTCAAATGTCGCGACTTGTAAAGAGAAATCGAGTTTGAGAAGAGAAATTTAACTGACGTATTGTATAACACAATGTTAATGTCAAAATACAAGAACAGCTTTTCTGACAGCGCATTTATTAGAACGAATTGATTTTTGACAAGGATAACTAATTGCTTTATTTAGTGAAATCGGCTTGAGTTGCGTGAAATGTACTATCTGTTTTAAAACGTGTTTTCGAAGCGTTATAATCTCGCTTCCCCACTTGCAGTTCCGGTCCGTGCCGGCCGATTTTTTCGTCATTCTGAGACTTCAACCGACGCTTTCAGAGATTTTTGTACGTGCTTTTGAGGCAAATAATGCAAACGCAATTTTCAACTTATTAAAGAACCTGTCATTTTAAAAAATACTTTCAACTTCCATGATAATGTTGCAATCTTTTTATAAAAAATACTACAAAATTTAGATGAATTTGCAGCATATTATGTAAATTGTCGATCCTTCAAAAAATGTTGTATCAACTGAATTGTAAAATAACAAGTTAAACAGGTATTTTTTTAAATTAACATGCAATTTTACAAAGAATATATTACACAATGATACCTAAAATGGCCGGCACGAAGCAAACGCAGCTGACCAAAGTCGCGCCTTTCAGGACGTCCAAACTTGGCAAGAGGAATAAGAAGAAGAGTGACAGTCCAAGAGTATTCAACGTTTCGACTATCGCAATAATTGTTAAACTTTGCAGATTCGGCGTTCTGAATGTTTTGAAAACGCAAACATAAAGGGAGTCAAGGAACCCCACTAATTCAGGTATTGCAAAACATAATACCAGACACCACATCCACATCACTTGCTCCTCAATGGGTATATTAGCGGACATGCTATTGATACGATGATCGTTGAATTGTAAATCTGAAAAAAGGAGCAATAATTCTGTGATAAGAAAACAAATTTTTTGTCAAATGTCCAGTTACTATCATGAATTTTCCATTGTATCTTTAAAATAGATTTTCCTATAAAAAATCACTTGGACACTAACGAGAAAAATGTTCCAGGTTTGCCAATTACCTATATCATGAGCACAAACTTCTCTGCGTTTGTCGTTTATGTTCGACGTGACAAGAAGAATGCTACTTTTGGCACAAACACCGCCGATCAGGGTCAATGCAATTAGTACTACGTAGACTAACAATTTCACGCCCCTCATTCCCATTTCGTAGAATTTGCTCTGCGTCATGGATCCGGATTTTGGCTTCGGTGGATAACACTGGAACGTGTCCCACATTGGCAACTCTTGTTCTTGACTACAACGTACCAAAATGGAAAAAAATATTAATACTTTTATATAAAAACAAATTTGTTTAAACGTCAATTTTTCCAATATTTAATAAATGATGCAGGTGATATGATAATTGTTCATATCACGTGCGCAATGAATAAAATTTAATTGAATTTATACATATATTAAAAATATATTACATTTGATACAATGAAAAAAAATCTTTTTACTTTGGTTTTGTCTTCGTTTACCTTTTATCTTCATCCTCTTTGCAGTGGTCTTCAATAAAATCGGAATCCCATTCCTCGTCCTCGTCGATAGATACATTTCGAATAATGTGATTATCATCAATGTTTCGCATATTTAACACTGATTCGACAATTTATTTAGTCACAGTCATCACTAAAACATAAGCCAAGAGAAATAAAAATATATGAACCAAACTTTATATTAAACAATACAAGAACTGTCCGATTTCGATAATCGACCATCAATTAACGATTTGTGTTTTGCAATTAGAATGAAACTCGGCGAATAGTTCAAGAGCAATTTAAGTGACATTGAATATTACGAGAACCGATGAAAAAAAAGAGTTATCAAACGCCAATGGCAAATTAATCTTAGATATAATCTAACGTCGTTATCGATTAATAGATACCAAGTGTTAAAAGATAGTACGGTGTATTGATCGCGAATGAAAAATTGAATGCAATTCCGCATTGCAAAAGGATGAAAGAACGTATAAAAAAATGTTTTCAGATTTGTTTCCCTTTAAAATGAAAAACGTTAATCATTGAGAATAATACTATACTGCGCAACAAGGGCGAAAAGTTGAAGATTTTCGACGAATAAACTTTCGTGCCCTAGAGCAGAAAAGTACACTTAGAAAAGTACTAAACCTTGGACAGAAAAGTGATGCTTCGCTCTTATTAAATAGGTCTATAAAGCATAATATCAAAATGAGATTATAAGTAGATGACAGTAATGATAGTAATGACAAAGTCAAAAGGTATTGATAATATACTGTTGATATATTGAGAATATACTATTAATATACTCTATCATTCAATATTTTTTCTTTTGCCATGGAACTTTGATAATTTTTGATACATTTCCTCATTAACAATAACGAATTTTGCCTTCTAGGTCTTGACAACTGGAAACTTTAGTAAAAATTAATCGACCTTTTTTTCTCCATGTAATTACAAAGCAACCACGCAAGCGCAAACAATCTCTAAACGGCGTTAATTATAAAGTTATTGAATTGGATTATGGCGGAGGAGAAGTGCTTTCCAATGGAGCACTTCCCTCGGTCGTTATCCCACACTGCCGCTTCATTGTGGGGAACGGCGAAAAAGAATAAACAAACGCAGGACCTTTTCAATGCTGCGCCAAATAAGCGTAGCAGAGGTGCTTCACCCTTAAACTGCGCAGTGCCGAGGGGTCAAGTTGATATCCATATATAAAAATTGTCAATTCGCATTGTCATGGTGAGAAAAACAGATTTTTATAATGCGCGTTTGTGTGTACGGAGGCTGTTATGCAAAATCGAGCGCAACCCTCGAGTGTTAAAACTTCGAGTTAACTTGTTCGTTCAAAGAAGAGAGGAAAACGAAAGTACGAAACTACAAAAGAATGGGGCTTTTTTTGTGATTTTCACAATCAACTTTCACGCTTCTTACTTCAAAATATTTCCTTCGCTGATGCGCAGTTTTCCGCTTTGTTTCATTCGCACAAAAACACGGCACGATCTTCCTTCGACTTGCTTTTTGAATTTTTTTTTCGACTTGTTCCTTTCTTGCACTTTTGGTTTACAATTACAATAAACATATTATTTTTTTTTTACATTACATTATAAAAAAGAGCGACGTTAAATAAATGAGGGAATCGAAAGCAGATAACATTCTTTTTCCAAAATTTGCAAATTCTAGTTTGTATTTTGTTATTAGATTGAGGATAAGAATGATTATATGTTGTAAATAGGAGAAAAGTCAAGAAAAGGCGAAAGAATGTAAATTTGGCAGATTTTGCATCCAATTTGATACGCTACTGCAGGTAGTCGAAGGAGAGAAGGAGCGTTGAAAGCAGCACCAGACACGCTTGGTCCACATCCTGTTATTGCTTGGTGTTACTATCCTCGAGATACATAAAAACAGCTGGTTTTTTAAACCCCAATAGTCGAATCACATGATCTCTGAGATTATACATTTTTAATTCAGAATCATCACGATATACAAACGTTTCATTCACTTTAACCCTCTATTTACCAAACTCGGAAGTGATATGCAAATGAGTAACATTGGCTTTCGAAAGTATCTACAAATTGATCCGACATTCAAACTCTATATTAATAAAGTGTAAAATAATAAAGACTGATAACACATTTTTCTCAACGTCGTTGAAGCAACATTATATAATGTAAAATTATCTCCATAAAGTCCGTCGAAATAAATTTAACTGCAAACAAAAACTGCAGTTCGTAAAACTTTGTCAACAAAGGAAACTTTTTGAAAAATCGTGAAGCTCGTAAAAGCATTAATTTACAGTCGTTATGAAATCATTGCTTCCTCGTAATCAAAAGATTAACAAATCGATGACGGAAGTTCGATAAAAGTAGGGGCGGTACAATTGCGCCGATGCATGCAATCAACGAGACAATGCAACGGACAAGAGCGCGGGATTAAAATGTCGCGCGCTCTTTATTCGAAATTCGGTTGTTTTGAATTGGTCAAGAGGCAGGTTTCTCTGGCGGAGCGTAAGAAGGAGATTTTTGTTCCCGGCGTCTGGCGTATGCGCGGTGCGCGATCCTTCGCGACGGGTTATTAACCCTTCGTTTGTCCGGTGTCAAAAAATAAAGCCGTCCATCTGGTAGGGTGCGCGACACCCCACGATCTTTGTTGACAAAAAGCAATTTATACAAATAGCCTTGTCTGCTGCATATACGAACGTCGTTTCCTCGCCAATGCTTTTTACACCGTTTTTAAACATCTTTCATGGAAATTTTTGAATCGAGTAATTTCAACAATGAAGAAGATAAAAAACAAATGAATATTCAATATACTTTCTAATTTTCATCAATTCGCAGTTCACTGATTTTAACGACGTTTGTATCTATATTAATCAATTTCTTCTGAAAATTTTCTTTCTTTCACTCTTTTGGAAGAGAAACAAAAGAAATGAAAAGAAATGAAACTCTAAAATGTTATTATATTCTTAAAACCGTTTTTAAAATCATTTTTCAGATTCAAACTTCAAAACAAGTGTCTCATTTTGGAATATTTCAGATGTCAAAAATGTCTCAAATTATAAGAAAACGTCTAAAAATACGACAAAGTGTTTTTCAAATGATTGTACAGACCATTTATTTACAAAAATACTTTCATTACCGAGCAGTTTTTTATCATTCATCTAATGTAAAAATAAATCTCAATTCACATGATTCATACAAATCACTAGATTCATTTTCACTATAAATAATAAAAAAAATATCCATTACCCAGCGACAAAATGAGTTTTTACTAATAATCAATAACAACGTCCAACTAATCGCCTAAACTTTGCTTTAAACATGACTTCGAGCATTGAAAGCCGTGTTTGAAAGGAAAGGCCACATAAACACAATAACTCGCAGATTATTATTCAAATGGTTATTAATTCCTGACTCTAGCGTTCTTTTCTATGCTTGAACCTGTAGCTCTTTCAGCGCCAATCTTTTGTGCAATAAAAAATAGAAAAGAACCGCGCCGAAAGGGGTAGCGCGCGTGCGGCCCGGTGGAAAAGTGGCGAAAAAGTTGGACCGGCGGCTGCGACGGGGGGCGCTCGGACTCGCGAAAAGTCAAATTATGGAAACCGTTGTCGACCGGCCATAGTCGTCCATTTATTAAAGCAGATTAAGTTTGTGCGGCGTTATAATGCAGCTTAATTCCTCGGCTGTTTCGCGAGGCTCGCTCGTACGGCCCTGCTTACGGCAAACCAGTTTTCGGCTCGCACGGTGGAACAGAGGGGGGGGGGGGGGGGGGGGGGACGGGGGGGGGGGGAAAAAAAAAAAAAGGGGAAAAAAGAAAAAAAAGGAAAAAAGAAGAAAGTGTGTTGGCCGGTGCCCGGCCCGCCTCTTACAAACCTCCCCGACCCCACGAGACCCCTTCTCACTTAGGTCGCCTCCTTCTGGGTAAAAAAAAAAAAGATAAAGAAGCCGCGGTCTCAGTGCGTCTCGCCTCAGCATCAAGCGTGTCTCCTGGTAGTCGTATACGTGCTCAATCACG
>JABFOV010002919.1:0-18043 GCA_022817685.1 Aradophagus sp. ZL-2020 | reverse complement strand
CTGGGAGGAGAGGAGAAGAAAGGGGTTAGGTAGTGTGGTAGTAGCGGAGTGTGATTTCTCTTCGATGTCCTTCTTTTTCTTTTTTTTTATTATTTTGTTATTTTAATTATTTATTTTTTTATTGTATCTTTTTTTGGTAGCACACGTTCAAAAATGTTTAAATTTTTCCTTTTCTTATATAGTTCCACCATTTTTTTTTTTTTTTTGCGTCGTTTAAAACTTGTCCTTATCGTGTCAAGCGCGACCACTCTTGCATCAAATTTTCAGATCAAAATATTGTTCTTGGCTCGATTGTAATATTGACGAAAAATTTCATCTCGGCCAAATTTTCGTCTCGAAGCGGCACAACCGTTGCCCGTGTTCCCGTTGTTTCTCGGAAGGAGGCGCGAGTGGTTACGATTCGGTGAAAAAGGAGCGAACCGAGGCTTTCGCTTATTAATTGATTGGTGGACGACAAATCAACGAAGCGAGCGCAGCGTCCGATTGTGCAACGCCGCCGGCCCGACGGCTAATTTTGTATTTATTGAACGTCTTTAACAAGTCCAATGGGTCTCGATAAGTGACGCTTTATTATGTTTAACGGCGAACTGTGCCAGACGAAGTAGCTCGCCCCGAGCGAACTGGATTTATTTAAACCAAAAATGCAACGAAATTGGAACCACCGGCCACGGTTGCCAAGAGAAAAGAGGGTCATCGTTCAGCGTTGGCTCGCGATCCTCACTTCCTCGAAAGTTCAAACATTCGTTTGCCTGCTCAACTAATTATTAATTAATAATCGGGTTACGGCTGTGTCAAGGACGAGTCGCGCGAAACGCGACCTCGTTTCCCTCGAGGGAGGACCCAAGTGCTAGAAATCATTTACTCAGCTAGGAAAATTGAGTTCATATTAATGTTTTTTTATCGATTTGTATACGTGTATCAATATTGATAAAAAAGTAAAGTTATAAAATATTGCTTCAATTATACAATACTTTTTACCTTTTAATTTTCAGCTAAAAGAAGTTACTGACAAACTATTTAAAATAGTTTACTAATTTATAACTACTTTTGACATTATGTAGCTGAATGATTCGTGTCAATAAATGAATTAATATCAGAAGGTGATTACTTTTTGGAATAAAATAAAAAGATGCAGCTATAAAATTGTTAATATTACTAGATCAAAACGTCAGTGTTACAATTAACATTCTATATTAAAGAAATTGTAAATATCGACCACTTCGTTATAACTTTCGGCACCATTTTCGAAAAACGGTGATATTTAAAAAATAATAAAGAAAAAGTAAACTTTTAAAATGCACGAAGCGCGACGTAAGCAAAAATATAAATCAAAGCTAATTAACATTGTGGACGGTTTGCCGTACGTTTTCATTCTGTTTATTTATTTGTTGTTTCTTTTTATTCCGCCGCACTTCGAGCTGAAAGTCATGACACAGAAAAATGTTAAACGCAGAAATTGTCCCACTGTCCTACATCCGGTCGGCGGCTAAGCGATTTAAAAAGTTAAAATATGCTTCACTCGAATTTGGCGTACGAGACGAGCGGCTTTTGATCCGGCATCGATTCGCGCGCGGGAATCCCTTCTTTTGCATAGCAGTCCCGGCACCTACACGTCGTTGACTGATCGGTGTCACTTCGAGCCACATGGCCATATTAGGCCACGGAGAATCATAGGTTTCGACGCCGGACAAGTCATCGTCGACCGTTCCTTATTCATTTTTCATTAAATTATCAATTAATTGTTCTACCGTCATCGACGTGAATGTTATGTGGGAAACGTGGATCTCATATACTTGCTGATGTTGTTTCAACATCAGGATGTTCAACTTAATGTTAGGAGTCAACTTTGAAATTAATATTTCGACAAAATGGCGCGCGCTTTGCAGGTTATGGTTCGTCGCGTTTCGTTTTGGGAAACGTGACTTTCTGCAACTTCAGTCTGGTAACGCTCTGAAGTTGCAGCAAGCAAAATTCTTTACTTGAGTATTTCAAGTAAAATTTATACAATTTTTGTATTTTCTTTAACGACATTTCAATATATTTGTTTTCATTTACGAAAGATTGAAAATTTAAAATGTATACAATCAAAATGTGAAAATTTGTTAGCTTTTTCAGTGTTTGTTTGTTGTTTTTAATGTATGATGACAAAAACTCGGGTGTCTCCCACATGTACGCGACACCTTGCAATATAAATAAGGAAAAAAGGGGAAAAACATACCGCATGAGTCATTAAGTGCAAATGATTCTGACTTACAGATTCCGTTTCATCGGATTTGGAAAACGAGGCTTTTGCCACATTTTTATACCGCGCGCGCAAACATCTTTTTGGATCGGACTGATTCACAATTATTGCATCTTTAAAAATACAGTCTCGAATTCAAGGTTCCCGCAGTGTACAACTTTTTCTCATTTTTGATTTGAAATAGCTTTTGAAATCAACAGCGTATCACGCTTATTTTTACAATTCTAAGCATTTTTATCTATAATCTTGGACGAAGAATGCGAGAAGCATAAGTTGAGAAATGTTTTGTCCATCCAACCGAAATTCTATTTTATTGATAAAATGAAAAAGAAAAACAAAGATTGTAAACAGTAGAAGGAAATGAGAAGAATAAATCAATTATTTTTTATCGTTTATCTTCACAAAACTTCTTTGAATAATGCGAAGATGATTAATTTGAAGTCAAAGTTCGTGATTTCTAGTATCATTTACAGATATGCCTATCGAGATACAAAAATATATGAAACATTGGTTATTCATATTCTGGCAAACGTGTTTTTGCGTTAAAACAACGCTGGCTATTATTTACAAATCTGGCTGACGAAGTATTGGGTCTGTGACAAAAAAATGCATTTGATCATTTTTGTTAGATAATTGCTTCAAAAGAGATAAGCATTGTGCTTCTATGAGTCATAAGCATATTTAAAAAAAATCTTAATGATAAGTATAATTATTGCAATTTTACTTCCTAAATAATATTTTATTTGCAGATCTAAAAAAAAGTGAGAACCTTAATTATTGATTCTTTTAACTTACTTTTAATTTATAATTGGTTCGAACAAATGATAGTTCACTTAACCCAAATGAACTTGGTTTTAAATAAATAGATGTTAATTTATAGAAATCAATAATTTAATTAAGAAAATATTAAATAAAATTGCGAAATCATTCGTTAACTCGTGGGCCTTTTTTGCGATGTCACGTGTTCTTGCAGTGCACATTGATTTATATAAAAATAATATCTCGGTTGTAATTGGAGACAATGGAAATTTATCCGAAAATCGATCATTCGTAACGAAACAAATCAAGGTCTGCATCTTTACCCGAAGAAAAATTATCATTGTTCCACGTAAAACATTTGCTAATTTATTAATTACTCTTGTTGAAATATGAATAATAACTTTTTTCAAATAAAACATTAGATAATTATTTCACGATAAAAAAAAAGAAAGACCAAAAAAAGAAACAGTTAAAATTACTGTAAACTAAGTGTTTAATCAATATTGTAATTTCATACCTTAATAACCCAATGAATTTGACATCATTATATACAAATTTAACCTTGAACGAGTAATTCAAAGTTAAGTAATTCACTATCAACATGACCTCAAATCAGAACAACATCCTGCAAGCTCAGGTGCGTTCTCTCCATTCCATATATAACCCTCTTGCTTCCAAAAAATAACTAGTTACTTCCTAGAAAAAAAAGGAAAACCAAAAATCAAGAAAACTGTAAGAAGAAAGAAAATACAGAATCGAGGAGGGGAAAAAAGTAAGGATACACGCAGAGAAATCTTACCAAAATTTGGTAATATTGACAAAAGATTTTGTTGTTATTTGAACACCAAAAGTACCTTATCAAATAAACAAACTGTATTCGTATTGTTATGCTTCCTTAATCCAACGCATTTCTCTTGTCGATTTGACTAAATCATTTTGCCTGAAAACTATGATTTTGTCAATGCAACAAAATAATGTTGTTGATTTGAAACATGAGATATTTTGCTTCAACAAAACCTTGTAACCAAAGTTATTTTGTTAAATGAATGCAAATTTTGATTTCATTCAACGAAGCGCTAAATAAAGATGAACAAAATTGACTCAACAAAATACTTGTTGTTTTGAATATACATTTCTGTGCGTGTCGAGGTGGCAGACGACCCCCTTAACCGGCCCTGAATGATAATGGCGTATCGCGGGCATTGAGCGGCTGTTGCATATCATCACCTGACATAACCGGCACCGGTTATCTGCCGTGGCGGTGTGCTCGTGCCTCGAGAGGTTTCCCGTTAGGCCGTGTAACTTAACGCAACTCACTTGAGGACGGCCGGCTAGAGGGCCCCGACTGGAAATACCAGTATTTACTCGATCGCTCGCCTACCTATGCGAGAAACGGGGTCAGCGTTGCTCGCGGATGGACAGAGCAATGACTCCCGGCCGGCCGGTTGCTCACTATCAAATGCCACGACGAAATAACGTTTAAGAGGATGCGCCGATGGAAATGTCCAACATTCTTCGTCAATTAGGCCCGACGCTGTCCGTTTGCTCCGCGTTCGCCGCTCCTGCCCGAATGCCTTCACGCGGCCGGCAAAATCGAAACCGAACGATGCGCGCGCGGAAAAAACGACGCTTAACTGTACATCTCTCGACTCCTTTTTTCTTGCGACTCGGCGGCTACGAAAATAAGACTACTTTTTTGTACGGTGCAGAAACGTTGGTTTTTCCTCACGGTGCGGGAAAGTTCATTTATCTTCACTAGCCGGCAAATGTGTCTAATAGATTGGTGCGAGTTGTATCCATTATTCATTAACAAAATTGTAGGGGAAAAAAATGAGAAGTTGACCTTAGAAAGTTTATCGGATTAGCTTGGATTAAGGTGGGGCAGGTAAAGAGAATCGAAGAGTAACGGCACGATCGGTTGTTTGTAAACAGATGGACGAAGGTCATACAAGCAAGAGTGATATTCTTGTTTGTAAATAAATCGACGAAGGTTAAATGAATCTCAAATTTCGTTTGTAAACAAACAGATCGAAGGTCAAATGAGTGTTTATTTATAAACAAATGAAGAAACAAATGTCAGTGGTGATCTTACTTTGTAACTAAATGAACAAAGTCAAAATAAATTTTTGTTTTCAACAATGACAGTCGTAAAAGAAAATTGTATCCTGACACTTTTACACCGAATAGATTATCTGGTCAATATTTTGTTGAGACGAAATCGGCTTATAATGAGTACAAACTATTTTCATTGAAAAATGTTATTGTGTTCTGAAAGTCAATTTGAGTTTCATTACGTTAACGAGGCAATTACAAAAGTATTGTCCTTTTATTGTCAGGCTTTCATTTTTAAGAGTATAGTTCAAGTTCAATGGTTAATCTGTATCGCCACGGCTAATTTTCGAAGCGCTACTTTCGCTCTTTTATTGACAGTCGTGCGCAAAATGGTGTTAAATTTTGAGGTGAAAGACGGAAAAGAAAGTTTTCTAAACGTGGCCTCCTAAAGGCTTGCCGACGATTTTTCATTGCACCATCTTCAAGATACACAGTGTGACTAAACTTGTGGCGGGCACGAACGGTCATTTTCTTAAATCAAGCGTCAAAACAGTCTATGAGAAAGTGAATATTCTGCGTTGCATATATTTGCAAAAGAAGAAAGTATTCTGTTTGGAAAAATTTGTCGAAAAGTGAGAAAATCTCCAAACACAATTTTAAGAAAATTAAAAAAATGTACTTTTATTATTTTATTTATATTAATTTGTGTAAGTTTGCTGTATTTCATTAATTAAAATGCTTCGTGAAAACAATAAAATAAAGCTTCACCATTCTTTACTGCCAAAGTTGCAATGCATCTATAAAACAAAAGAAAAAAAGTTTTTGCTTGTTCAACCGATTACAAAACTATTTATCAATATCCCACGTTTATTTTTTGAAGATAAGCAGCTCTGTGATTAATTAAACACACAGCTGCAATTTGCTCTTCACTTATAGATAAATCGCGACTCCGACAAGCAAGAGGATTCAAGTATTGTCATAAAAGTGATGTCACGTGCATTTAGTACTCTTCTTTGTGACAATGTATGAATTTCGTTTTAACACTTTAACGATGGGAGTGTTTGTGCGTTTCCTCAACCAAAACATTTACACTTCTTTTCATCTTTTTCTTTGAGCTAATTAGTGCTGTTAAATCGTTATTACGTTTAAACACGTTGTTTATTTTACGGAATCGCTTCAATTATTTTCAACTCAAAACAATTTAAACACATATAAAATTTTCAAAATGTTATGAGTATAGGAACAAAACGAAATTACTTCTGCGCAGGAAGTTTGCAACGAATTCGAATTTCCATACATTTTCAATCGAAAAAGTTGTACTTCTAACTTAATTATTTCATCTTCATTTCTTAAAAATTAAAATTTTTTTCATTTTTTTTTTTTTTAGATTGTGTTAATATAAATTTAAGTTTTAATTTTGATTGTAGATGGACGAAATGATATTTTACTAAAAATTCGTTGCAAACTTCTTGCACATAATTACTTCTGCAGTGAGTTTTTAAAATGCCCGAATCAACGAGCAACCATCGACTTTCTTTTGGCGCAAAGCGAACTTCATTTGGCACCGGCGACGAAACTTTCCTAAATAGCTCGACGAACCCACTGCAATGACCGGCCACGAAACATCGAAATCCCCCCCCCCCCCTTTGAAATTATTCGCGCATCCAAAACACGGCTTCGCCCGTTTCTTTCGTCTTATTCTTTTTTTAAATTCTTTTCCCGCCGGCGCAAGTTGAACGGCTATATTTACTCGACGATATATTGTTACGCAATCGTTTCGCACACCGTTCGCTCGGGTGCGAACGAGCGCGGCTTATTTGAAACGCGCGCGACTGTTTGGAGGGATCATTAAGAACGCGGCCGATAACAATGGCTGCGAAGCGCTTTACGCGTTCATCCGGCACGCGACACGTGACGGCGAAAACCCAACAAGCCAAACCAACCAGCGAGAAACGTAATTATATAACGACCGACCACTTGACCACGCGATTCGTATGATCGTTGCATCCGAATTGCCGTTTCAACGTTCGACGGCTCATCATTCGACATTTGTTTTTGCTTTAATAAACTGACTCTTTTTTTGCAATTTGTTTTGCAATTGTTTGACGATCGTTTGGCGGCGTTGATGGCGCGGGGTATGTTCCATTGAATTTTTAACGCGAGTACGAAAATGGAGGCGAAGTTTCCAACGTTTATTAATAAACGAAAATTATTTATATATAATTTAGTAACATATGTTTGTAATATAATTAATAAAATAAAATTAAATTATTATTCGTTTAAATTCGAAATTCAAGATGCTGAATGAATGTGAAGTTTTCCACGTGGAAATATCCAGACGATAAAAATTTGGAAAAAATTAAATAAAATATGTAAAGTACAAGTATGTATTTAAAATCTGCTTCAAGTATACATATATACTTTGAATTTATTGTTAAAATATACATCAAATTTGTTCAATTATTTCAAAAGTTCTAATCATGTGGATATTTCCACGTGGAAAACTTGACATTCATAGATGCTGAAAGATTTAAATGTACAATTAGAAAGGTACTTGTTTTATATTTAATTATACTCAACTCTACTCGATTGTTGTCCATTATTTTAATTAATCACTTTTATTTATGTACAATGTTTTTTTCGCAGTTAATAAACAAGCTATCAAAGTTGTGATTCATCGGTGAAACCACGTTACTTGTACTTATACTATGCTCCAGAATCCCGATCGATTAACTCGATATTCCAGCTCAAAAACGGCAAAAGGCCGAATTCCTCGTCGACGTGACTTTTGCACAACGCGCGGATAAATATATATATCGCGGCTTCGGAAGGAGCGCGCCGATTCCATTAATCAACGAAATCGTACGCTCGCGCGCGGAATTGTGCAAACGCTCTTTCGCGCGCTCGAAATAATAAGTCATTATTTCGCGCGCGAAGCGTAATTATCGAACAATCGAAATTGTCGTCTTTCCGCCACAAACTCGCTCTTAATAATATTTGACCGAATGTTGTTGATTTTCATCAAAAAAGATTTCCATTATCATATTCCCTTAAAAAGAATTTACTTCGTACAAGAGGATCTGTTGCTTTTTCTTTCAAAATGATACTTTTCATTTAAGAATATTTATATTAATGGAAAGAGATTGCAAAGGAAAACAAAATTCCCTGTCTAATAAAAAAATGCATTTCTTACACTGTAGAAGAAGAATGTGAAATTACACTAGACATCATGTAAAATTACAGTAAAAGTGTAAAAGCTAACCAATGAAATTGCTTCCTTTTGAAAAGCAGCGATTTCATTGGTTAGTTTTTACACTTTTACTTTAATTTTACGCGATATGATGTATAGTTTTACATTTCTTTTTTACAATGTAATGTATAATATTATTGTATATCACACGTACGAAATTTTCATTTGAATCAAAATGTAGAACAAATTAATCGTTACCAATAAATAATTCTTTGTTTCAATAAAATCATTTATTTCGAATCAATGAATTTGTTATTTGATTATGCGCAGGCAGTTTGCAACGTTTATTTGCAACGAAATCCAAATTCCATAAGTTTTCAACCAAAAAAGATATACCTCTCACGAAGAAAGTAAACGAAAAAATGAATCATTTCATTTTATATCGCGCTGATATAAATTTCAGTTCTGATTTTCATTGTCGATGGACGACCTGATATTTTATTAAAAATTCGTTGCAAATAAACGTGGCAAACATATTCGATTGAAAGACATACATTTAATGAGGTGGAACATGAAATATATTTTCTTCGACTCGCGCGAATCGTTGCCCGAGAGTAAATCAGTCCTCATTACGAAAATAATGAGGGGAAAGAAAAGTCGCTCGAATGAATGCTTGCGGATGATAAAAATGATGGCAAAAAGTCGAAGACGAGACGGGCACGCTCCGGCACTTTATTCAAGCGTGGAATGCGAGCTGGTCTCTGAGAATCACCGACAAGCTTGTAGATATATTTATTTACGGATCGCCGCGGGATAAGAAGAGCCCGGGTCTACGTTACGAGAATAGGCACTGCTTAGTGAACGGCGTGGTCCGAGAACGCAATTGCGAATTGCTTTAATATCGCAATCGGGGCGTCGCGCGCGCTCCCGCCACTTCCACTGGAAATTGGCTCGTCTGCTGGCGTTTCGCTAGGCCCGGTCTCCGGCTTTTCGGGTCAAGCCCTTATCGAATCCCAGCCTGTCCAGCGAAAAGTCACATTGAAATACAAGGTTTTTTCCCGGTTGAACAATTGTTTTTTTTTAAGGTTCAACGAGATTGAAACAAACCCAGTTTTATCAAATAATTGATTATCAAGTATAATAATTACAGTCACGACATTTGAATTGTATATATGAGAACAACCAAATTGATGTTGCCTGGAGCAGATATCATACGTACTTATATATTGGATAAATATTTCAACGGCCAAACATTATTTTGCTTTTGAATAAAATTTAAATTGAAAAATTATTCGAAATAAAATATGGAAATAGTAAATCAACAAAGATTAAAGGTTTCAAACCAAAAATCAAGGTTTTTCCATGTTTTTTCCAGGTTTTACAAATTTATGATTTTTCGTGTGCAAAAAAATTTTCAACGTTTAATTGCAACAAATTTTTAGTAAATTATCATTTCGTTGAAAAAAAATGAAATAATTAATTTTTTTGTTTATTTTCTTCGTTAGAAGTATATTGTTTCTGATTGAAAATTTACAGAATTCAGAATTCGTTGCAAATAAACGTTGCAAACTTCTTGCGCATGGTCTTTTTTTTTTCACGGTTTTCCAGATTTCAAGGTTCACTGGATACCCAGAATCCACGATTTCGCGTCGTCGCGCGTTCCCCGATGGACTTAATTGGATTTCATGTGGCGTTTCGTTGCTTCAGATGTTTAGATATTGTTTTAGTTCTAGCTAAATGAACGATTGAAAATCGTGGTCGTGGAGTATCAACTGAACTGTAAAATTACGTTTCCGGATAGAGAATCAGTGATAAATGTGGGACGAAGTTTGGTCTGGAGCACAATTTCTTCATTGTATTGGTGAACAATGAATTGAAGATAATAACTGGATTTCACATTCGATTTTCAATCGTGTATGAATTTTAATAGCTATTCTTGAAAATTTAAATCATTTTAGAAACAAAATTGAAATTTATCGAAAATATTTTTTTTTCTATGTGTATATTCATATAAAAGTATGCATTTGAAAATTTTAACGTTTATTAGTAAACGAATATTAGTTAGAAATAATTCAACAAAGTAAACAGAAATGAAATATTTTACTTACTAAAACATGAACATATTACAGCTTGTTCTTACAAAAAGTATTCAATATTAAAGACCATCGTTTTTGTACCAAAAAGTGGATTGGATTTTATGTTCATTTAATAATAAATGTTTGAAACTTCAAACCCATAGTCTTCTATAATTAGACAGATTTGATTATCTTTACACTAAAGCCAGATTTGAGTAATAATATTGCACTAATTTGGACCAAATAATTGATTGAAATTGCACGAAACGTAGGTCTCTTTGGTTCAATGAGAAGATGATTGATGATATTTGAATTGATAAATGAATAATACGAGGAGAAAAAAATTGTAGAAAGAAATAAACTTATAGTTGGTATAAACAAAATGTATGATAAATATAATATCAGCCTTGTTATTTTGTTGACATAGTCAACTGAAAATTGTTGTCAAGCAAGTGTATATGTGCAGTGGCGTGAAATAGGTTGTACGCCAAGTCAGCAATGCTGAAAGCGCGCTGAAAAACGCGGCTGGCGGCGAAAGTTATAAACTCATCGCTGAAAGAAACGCATAAAAGTAGAATATTATAATACATTCTTCATGAAAATAAAATTAATAACCGTTCGTTACTGTAATTATAATGTTCCTTTTACTTAATAATAAAAATTTTTATTTTTCTTTTGTTTGTAAACATATAGTATTATATATTTCTACGGATTTTGCATAGTGATTAGTTCACTGTTTTTGCCGCAGAGGGAGCTGTTATATTCAGTAACCCAACACATGATTGTTAGCAATTAATTTGATAATCCACTAATAAATTTATTTTCATTTCGGTTCACGCGTTTCGTTCATTTTATGTTATGTAATGTAAGTAATTGATCCATGCATTACATTTCCAATCTCTGGTAATTTCAAATTAAAACTTTTTTTTCTATAAACACGGCAAAGTTCACGAATTGTATACTTAGAATTAAAAACATAAAGAGGTTTAGGTCAAAAAGAAACACAAATTTATTTTTTTGAGTTACAAGTTAATTATTTAAATTATACAAAAATATATATCTTTGATTATACGTGTCATATATTTGTCCTTTGTATTTTTTCAAGTTCTTAACTCGTGGCGTTTGTTATGAGTATGTAATAATAACTTAGTACGGAAAAAAATAAATATTGTTATCGAACAAAAGCGGATTTAGAAGTCACTACAACGATAACACTGAATTGTAAACAGTGAAAATGAAAAGAGGAAATAGTAAGCGACCTGTGGTTTTGTGTTTACAATCCTTTGTAATCGTGACGGTGACTTCTAAATTCAAACGAATCAATCTAACCTTTAAACAAACATTATATTATTTTAAGGATAGTATAAAAAGTTCGCAGTGAATATTACTAATTTATCAATTAATTTCACTCTCCGTATTTGACTTTGACTTTAACGAAAAATCAGTCTATCAGAAAAACAAAAAACTTTGTATTCATAAACAAAATATTTTTAAATTTGTGTCAAGTTCTTGAATACTCAGTAAAAGCATGACAAAAAATCAGCAAGTTCTGACGTCGAAAAAATTTATAAAGTACGAAAAATAATCCAACTGTTCAATGTGTCTTCTACTTTATCCTTTTTCAAAACGCAAGTTTTTCTACCAGAAATCTTAAAATAATATAATGCAACAAGATAAGCTCAAAGAGAAAACGATCGGTGAACCGAAATGCGTAATTTTCGCAGAAGGAGAAAAAGAACGGTCCTGTCTGTAATTATGATATGTAAATGATTGTGAAAAAACTTATCAATAGCGTGAGCGGATTGATGGTTCATTTTAATGGGAACATTTATTTGCATTCGCGTACAAGCTCATGACTTTTTCATGGGAAAGTGAATTAAAAGTATGAGAATACCTCCATTATGATTGCTCTAAATGTAACGTTTTTTTTTTGATGATGCGTACTTTAATGGCACTCTCTTGCACGATAAAATGATTGTTAATAAAAAGGATAATAATGTACAATGAAATTGCTTTTTAATCGTCATTTACAAAACGTTTGAGACCTTTGCCGTGAGAAACCCAAGGTAAAAACGTTCTATAAAAGTAAAGCGTGTAACAATTTCGAGTTAATTAAATGTTACAATTCAACTTACAAGAACGAAAAGTCAAGAAACGTATTTCTGTTGAATAAGTGTTTAGGTGATCGTTGTTTCTATATGCAAACGTTTCCTGCTTTTTCATTAGGCCTTGTCGATTAATTAACGATAATCAAACAGTCGTTTAATAATCGTGTCATATCTAATCATTTATCACGTTTACGATTCATCGAATAAGACGAAGAACAACCGGATTCAATTATTCAGAACACTTTGGACTACGAAACGTAAACTTTTCATAAATTAATTTGTAAAACGATTAAAATTTAACGAATTCTTTCAATCAATAATGTTCGGTGGAATCGATACAGTGAATGAAATTTCAAAAATGCTTTATCATCAATTAATTTTTTCTTATCAAAAGTCAACAAAGTGAAAACAATAAACTAAATAACATGTAAAGGAAGTTCCAAACGTTTTTGTGTCAACGAATTCGAACTTGGACATTTTTTGAGTCAAATGCATTGTTACTTTGTGTGCAATTAATAATCAATAATAAATAATTATATTTCACTTGATTTTACATTTTCTTGTAATTTTCGTAGAAAAGTTGTAAAAAAAAGAAAAAAAATGTTGAATTTAATCTTCGTCGATTTCAGTGCCATAATTTTCGAACAAAAATCTCTTTAATTCCTCATATAAGAAGTTTAAAAATAAAAAGTTAATTGGGCTGCAATTCATAGCAGACATTAACAATAATTTCATAATTTACATGAAAAAGAATTGATCAGTCAGAAACGTACATCTGTTTCGAATTACGGCATTAAAATCGACGAAGATTAAATTCAAAATAAAATGTGTAAACGTTGCAACTTCTTGCACATTTAAATAACGAACTTTCGAACGAAGCAGCGGTCCCAATTGGACGTTGGATTTCGCATCAAGTATAAACGCAACAAAAGTAAACGATTTTGACAGAAATAGGCGCAAGCGTTCGGCTGCCACTGCAGCGGCTCCAAGTGCGTTTGAATGGTCGCGAATATTTGCGACAAAAAAGCAGCACCTTGCGATACCGCGGTTATATTTAGAGGACAAAACAATCATCCGAGTGTCGCTTCTGCATCTTCTCGTTTTATAACTCAAACGTTTCGGTCGGTTAAGGGAGCGTTCGGTTATTGTATAACGAAACGAGGGAAGGAGGAATTGTATAAAACATCCTGTGCACATGACATTGGAGTGGGGCACTCCGCGATTGCATTACGTGTAATCATTTCAGATATTTAGAGTCGTTCCAGCTCTCTCTCATGATAGATACCTCGAAGGCTTATCTGCGGATTCATTATGAACGTTAATTCCAGGAGTAATGTACGCAAATTATTTTAGAACTTTGAAAAGAGATGTAATATTATTTGATAACGTTCCGCGAATAACTGTACATGTGCGTTTCAGTCCAGTCGTTACTACTTTGTAACTGTTTTCATTAACACCACTTTTTTTTATATCCTCTTACGAACTTTTGTTCTCAAAACGTTTCCTGGAATTCCTTAATGTAGTGTGTGTTGACACTCGAGTAGCAAAAGTCATATTTTTGAATAGTTGTTTCATTATGTAATGTCATTTTTACTGTTTGATTTGTTCAATGCAAACGAATTGGGAGAAGTATTTTGAAAAAGGTCTATAGTGAATGCAAAAATGTTAGCAAAGAAAAACTTAATCTTGTAGGGTAAATTCAGATTGGAGAAATCACGTGATGTATTTGTTGCTGACCTAACAACTTGTTGTTGATAAACAAACATTTTTGACTTTTCAATTCATTATTCGACATCAGAGTAAAAGATGTAATTAAATTACAGTTGAAACTAATAAAAATATGTACAGGAAGTTTGCAACGTTTGTTTGCAACAAATTCGAAATTCCATGAATTTTCAACGGAAAAAAATATACATCTAACGAAGAGAGTAGACGAAAAACTTAATTATTTCATTTTATATCGCGCTGATATAAATTTCAGTTCTGATTTTGATTGTCGATGGACGACCTGATATTTTATTAAAAATTCGTTGCAAATAAACGTTGCAAACTTTTTGCATACACTAAAAGTGTAAGAGTCCAAATCTTTTTGTCATTGTAAAAAGAAACGATTGGTTAAAAAAAGAAAAAAAAAATTAAAGGTCACTTCCACTTTCAGTGATCCCAATATCAATAACCTTGATGAACCGTCAATGACGAATTCTTCTAATCCGTCGAAAACAATCGGTCGGTGCTTTTTGCCACTCCGGGCACGGTCACTTCCGATTTTCGCGCCGTTCGCCGTGCTATTGAACCTTGATTCCGATAGCCATCGACTGGATTGACCGTGTTACTTTCCTCGCCGGTATAATAAATATGCAACGACTCGTCAATGAATCGCGGACAATTCAAGCGATTAACAATGTAATGAGTCGGTTGACAAAAGTTGAACGGTGAAAATTAGTCGCGAGCATTCTATCAATTTCAACAGGTTGCGAATGAATGGCGTGAATATTCATCGCTTCAACGTTGTGCCGCGCACAATTCATTAATGCACGTCAAACAAATATTTTTCATGACATTTATATGGCGATTTCGTAAAGCCGCGTAGCCGGGAAAATGCCACTTTCTACGGCTGTTTGTAAATCCTAACTGACACGACTTATGGCGTCAAGTGCGATGCAGAAATATCGCCACATTGTTTTTAACAATTTTATTTCAACATTTTTTTCTTTTTTTTTTTTTATGACAAGTTACGTAACCGTGTTTAGAAAATGTAAATATGTTTATGAACGACGGTTTCACACGAGATTAAATAACATTAATAAATTATCATAATTCATTATTAAAAATGTTAATTTGATGTACAAGAAGTTTTATGCATACATAATATACAATTTGAAACATTGAAACATTGTTGGCACAATTCGAAAGAACAATAATAATAACAATAATAATCATGCAAAAATAATAATAATAATAATAATAATAAGGAAAAGTAGTCAAGACAATCTAAAATTAATACAGTTTAACCTCAATAAAAAAATTCATAATCAAAATTGCGGTGCTTTTTTTGCAAAAAATTGTCCAAATTCAAATTCGTATTTTAAGAACCACCATAACTTCTTGTACATGTTTGTCGTGTAATAAAAATCGATAAAAATCGTCCATCTTGTATTTGTTTTGTTTTTTTTTTTTTTTTTTTAAATTTATCGTTGGTTTACTGAAGATTTATTAAATTGGAATTATTATATTCGAGCAATTTAATGGAATGCGAATAATGGAGTCAACAAACGATATAACTCTTCCCTTTCTGCACTCGTTTATTTCCGGATTAATATATTGTCCGAGACTATTTACATGGCTCCGTCACTTTGTGCCTCGGCGCCCGATTTCCACACCTGACTCTTTCTATTTCTCTTCGAAAACAATTGCGAAACGGTGGATTGAGAGCATTATATTTTCGACAGAATCTAATCAATGATAAACAAAGTTGCTGATAAAAGCTCGCTTTTATCTCGCGCAACGAGTATCAAAACCAAATGCGGTTAATCATTGCCGATATTTTTAGACAATTGTCGCGTGCGTCGCCGTTCGAGCGGCATAACCGACGGCAATTAAGCGGGAAAAAGAATAATCATTAGCTCGACACGTTAAATAATGATAAGGTGACAGGCAAGTGTTTTGGTATTTATCTTCGCTCATAGACAAGCTAAATATTTGCTTTGTCTAGGACGTGAGTTGCGTTTTAATCGAGCGGGGGTATAGCTCAGTGGTAGAGCATTCGACTGCAGATCGAGAGGTCCCTGGTTCAAATCCGGGTGCCCCCTCATTTTTTCCAATCATTTTAAATTATAATTTACATTAGTTTTAGGAATGAAAAACATCATTTAGACGATATGAATTTGTTATTGTAATAATAATAAAAATATTTATATACATCATAGATATATAATAAAAAAGTAAACGATATGGATTGCTAAGAAAATTTTGTGGTATATTTTACATGATTTTGCGAGTCGTGTTTTAAAAAGCAACGATTTTATTCGACGTTACTCCAAGCTCGATATCGTTGATAAGAAAACGTTTGAAATTTCGTGCACAAGATGTTATTATATTAGTATAATCCACTGTTAGCAGAATTACTAAATTTGTTGACAGATTCAGAATATATTTTGCAAAACAAAAGAAAAAATACTCGTAATCGGTTAAAAACAATGACATGTTTACACTTACGACCTTCAGAACTAATAAAATTTGAAGGTCATAACTGTAAACATGCCATTGTTTCAATTTGTTGAATTTAAAACAAAATTTAAAAATATGAACGGAGAATCGATCGGCGAAGAACAAATGTGGAGTAATAATTTGTGTTATGACGTTACATAATGCATTAGCCGACATAGTATTGAAAAACAACAGACACACATAGATGCGCGAGAATTTCTCAGGTTGAAATGAGACAGAAATATGTTCGCCAGTTAAATTGGAGCAGAATACGATGATTGTTGGGACACTGAACCATTGCATAAAAATAAAATTAAAATTTAATATTCTATGTTGGAAGGCAATTGAAAATGATGACTATCCCGGTGCATTCAAAATGTAAGCTGAGAATCGAGCAAACGGCTTTTTAGGTCTTTCGCAATACCGTCGGAGTAATTTATTATTTCAAAACATTTGACAACACAACTGTTATTTGTCTTTATCGGTTCTTAGTTTTACCTAATCAGTCATTAGGCTACATTATGAAAATTACTTCATTATACTCTATAATTGAAAGTTGCCTTTCGACAAATTAAACTATCGTGTTCCAAATTTATAAATGGATTTGTGTGTATGCACGTTTAATTTCATAAACAGTCGAGCTTGTGATGGAAATGAAAACGTTTTTGCTGAAAAGTATCAAGGATACTCTAAATGTAATATTGCTCTGTAGCCGTTTCTTCAATAATCTTATTCTGGACTATTTATAGTCAATAATAAACAATCCTTCGATGTAAAGTTCGAAAATTCATTTGTTTTTTGTTATTTTCAACAATTTATTCATTCAAGTTAATTGTACTGTTATTAGTTGAAAGTTTTTCCAGCTTTGCAATCTGGAATCATTATTTTAGTTATGAAATATATATTTATTTTTAATTATTAAGTTAAAATCAATAAGAAATAACAGCTATTAACAATAAAAAAAGTTAATTATACAGTTATCAATTGAAAGGTGATCAAACTTTAGAATCAGTTGACGTCATCAAGATAAAAAAGAAAAGCAAATTTTAATTTCAAATTTTATCAAATCATGTTTCGTGATACCGTTATTACCAGCGGATTCACAATGCTTAAGTTCAAATCCTCGTTTCTGCTCTTTTTTTTCTAATTTGTTCTTACTATAATGTTTGGTTCAACAAAAGTGTAAGTAATTTTTTTAGTTAAACAATTTCAGCCAATTAAAACTCTAAACATAATGTGATTCAACAAAAGCTTTCTTTTCACATTTCTTATCTTATGCTTTATATTTTGATTACAATAAATATCCTTTATTATTTTTATTTTTAATTTTTCATAAACACTTGGTATAATCAAAACAAGAAAGGTCTTCTAGAACGAATTTCCAGGAAAAGAATTTAACACTTCTGTACAC